>JAQFYG010000775.1:0-24491 GCA_034694325.1 Entomobrya corticalis | reverse complement strand
ACTATCCTCTACCGTCACTTGCATTTATTTCATGCAACCGGCACCAACATCACACACAAAACCATATTTTTTGATTGAGCGCTATTCTGCGAAACGAAACTCTACTGGAATCTTTGTAGTCGATAGCGTTAGGGGAAAAGCATCAAAACTTTGACCTGACCGTAAAACAAATGCCTTCAGTAAAATATTGGAGGAATTTATGTTCAATGGAATATACGACCAAGTACAAGCCAAACTAAATAAGTCCCAATTTGGTGCTTGACAAGTGTCTTCAACCCGTCACTACATGGGTTCGCTTGTCGAGTTTGTTTATAAAGCTTTAAAAAAGAAAAATACCTATGTGATATTAGTGCTATTGCATCTTTCAAAAGCATTTGACTTGGTTGACCACACTGTGTTAACTGATTGTTTGTTAAAGATTGGTATTCAGTCGCAGGATGTTAACTGTGTTGCCAATTTTTTTATAAACAGATCTCAATGTGTTAAACTTAAGGACTTGTTATCAACGTGATTTTAACATAAACTTCTTAGAAAAATCCGAGCGGTCAGATAAAATGAAAAAAATTAGTAGAGAATTTAATGTTCGTCAAATGATAAAAAATTTCTACAAGAATAGCGTCTAGATTAGTTGGCGACCGAATAGAAACTACAAGTCCGCTGTAAGATCATGTATATGTATCTGATAAAAAAAAATTAGTGTTATTGGTTGCATAGATTTCTCAAGTAGCGAGCATAAATTAATATATAGTTTATTTTAGCACAAGCGTGAAAATTTACCTCCCAAAATGATAAATTTCAGGCATTATAAAAATATTGGCAAAGAAAAACTTATAAAAGATATCGATACAGTAAACTGGGAGTTTATGAAAGATGCTAACCAAGTTAATAATAGTGCGTCGGCTTTCGAGCAAATAGTGCTAGGGATATTAAATAGCCATGCGCCATTAAAAAGAAAACTTGTCAAAGGGTTTAATTTACCTTGTGTTTACTGCAAAATTAGTTGAATTATGTAAGAAGCGTGATAAGCTCAGAAATGAATCCAGCAGTTTTAACGGAATATAAGAAACTTAAAAATTATGTTAATATGAGTATTCGAGATGGAAAAAAGCGTATTTTAAGAAACAATATGAAAATGTAAAATCTTTGGAAGATACGTGGAACGTAATAAATAACATGGCAGCCTGTCGAGATGGGTGCCTTTTTACTGATGCTGGAATTTATTTTTTATTAAATATTTTTTCCAGCGGAAGCGGCCACTAGATAAGGTCAAGGTGTGCATGTATTTGTGCCCTAACCTTACTCCATGTGGCCAGTGACAAAAAACCGCAGTTAAATTACTGCTTTGATGTCACTGCTGAGCATCGGCTTTGTAGTGCATTGTTTACATGCGCTCAGCTGTTTGCTCGCAATGGCAAAATCTTCGTGGTGACCAATGGAAAAGGTAACACAATGGTGACACCAATCACAGTGATTGTGAGGAGCGCTGGAATATGTTGTGATGTTTGGCGTCAGAAGGCGTTTTCAAAACGCTACCATTTATCATGCTCCAATGCTTTTCATAATGGTTATTTTGTGAATTTTCCAGTACATTTATCAGTGGTAATTGCTAATTGTACTAGAAAAATGATATTAGCGAATAGTACGGGCTGTGACTGTCCACTGGTGACGTAACTATGCTGTGTCATCAATGATTTCATGCACGTAAAATTACAGCAAGTAGCAGGGTCGCACCCCGGGAATGCGGAGTTTCTTACCCTATAGGACGCAAACGGCATGCACCTTATGGTGTTGCTTTTAGGCGTACAGTGGTTATGCAAATTCACCCCACAGCACAAAAAGTATACATATACGTAACCATGATATTCGGCTTTGGCCTAAAGGCCTACAAAAACCACAAAAGCATGATTGATTGAATTCAATGGAATCTTGCGAAAACCGATACTGCTAACCTTAGCAAATATCATGCTAAGGTGAAGCGTAGAAATTGCATTTGTATGCTGCATAAACCCCATACGAGAATGGGGCGGGTCCTGGGTATCTCAGGGTATGAGACTTTGGTGGCTGCTGGCTCCGGGAATTACCCTCCGAGAGCTGCGCTACTAATTTCCCAAATTTTACAATCTGGGCCGCTGGCCGAATTCTGTTCGCGGGATTTGGCGGCGGCTATGCTCCAATTTAAAAAGTGAGGAGATTGTTCTTGCCTCTGTGTATATGCCACATGAAACTGGCCCACGTCCTTCTGATGAGCTGCGAAAACTTGTGAGCCTATGCAATCTAAACAATCGCAAGCTCATAGTAGGTGAAGACGCCAACTCCCACCACTCCCTGTGGGGAAGTACAAACTGCAACAAAATAGGGGCGGAACTGGTTGACTACATTGTGTCCACGGACATGCATGTAGTTTTTCGAGGCCACACTCATACTTTTGTCACAGCTACACGCCGGAAAGTACTAGATGTCACGCTTGCAACATTAGCTGCCCTAAACTACATACAAGACTGGAAAGTGGCCGACGACGACTCGTTCTCAGACCACCAAATGATACAATTTATTCTTGGAGTGAAACTGGGGCCTCCGATTTGGTACATGAATTTGAGGCACACAGACTGAATTAAGTACCGCAAGGTACAATTGATCCGCTCTTGGAAACCATCTCAGCAAGTGAGATAACTTCGGTTGTCTCGCTTGAAAGTAGAGAACAAGAGGTGTCCAATGCTACCCAGGGTGCCTTTAATGGCAGTGGTGCCTTATAAGAAGTTCAAATAGGCAGAAAGTCAAACCCATGGTGGATAATGGACCTTAAATCTCTACCAAAAGAAGCTCGGCGCCTCTACTGAGCGGCGCGGAGTACAAATGATCCAAGGAAACTGCGTTGTCTACAGGTTCGCGCGTAATGCCTTTACAAAGGCGTTCGAAAAACAAAGAGGCCTGCCTGGCAACAGTTCTGCTCCGGCATTGAGCAATTGGCGGAAGCTTGCGAACTCTATAAAATACTCAAGACGGATCCAGTGTCGTAGGTGGAAACGCTTGAGACGGGTGATTGTAGTTTTACCAAAACTGCCTCGGAAACAGTTGACCTTTTGTTACAGACCCACTTCTCGGAGAATCCACTGGGAGATGCTGAGCATTAGCCCTAACGTTCACGTGAGATTCTCCCAGAAGGTGTCGTAACAATATATAAAAAAAAAGCTGCGATTTCTTCCTTCAGCACTTATAAAGCAGCTGGGGAAAAATTATATCTTCGCTGGCTTGTTAACAGCAGCAGGTGAAAAGCTTGTCCTTATATTGGAACCAATATACAGAGCATTCTTAAAATTTGGTATTACACCAAGATCGTGGAAAACGGCAAAGATTGTTTTCCTTCCCAAACCAGGAAAAGTGAGCTACCAAAGGGTGTTATCATGGCGCCCAGTATCTCTAACGTCTTTTTACTTAAAGGCGTTAGAAAGAATCGTAGATTGGCAAGTCAAGGATTCAGCACTTCCATTGCAAGACTTGTAGTCGTGTTTATCTTCGTTGGATGGATAGATTCTATGCTTCAAGGTAGAACTGCAACCTCTGAACTATCGGGCAGCAACAATTCGATTGCTCTCTCTCAAGAACTTTGGGCCTGAGGCCCAAATGGTTAAGCTATCATCCGGCCAGCTACTTTCTATGGGGTGGTGGTATGGCTCCTGGCACTGAAAGCAAAGAACAATACAGCCACGCTTAATCGTCTGCAGCGTTGGAGTGCCTGCTTAATATCAAACCTGTCGTTGTGCACGCCGAAGATATGGCTGTGCCTACAATGCATAGGTTGAAGAAGAAAGAGATAAGGAAGGATGGAGTCACAGTTTGCTCGCTCAAACGAGTTACTTATAAAAGTTCCTGCTTGGAGCTGTGGAAGAGGCTCCCCGGTTTAGACTAGCCATGTGAACTCCGACTTAGTAGGCCATTCATAGAGGGGGGCTTTTAAGTTACGCTTCCCTCAAAGGAAGAGTGGGAGGAGATGGGTGACCCAGTGCATGAGTCAAATGACGTCGTAAGTTTCAGGGATGGGTCACGCCACGATGGGAGAACGGAAGCAGATTATACAGCTTGCTACGACGGAGAATTCACTTCGAAATTGATACCATTAGGTGTCAAAGCCAGTGTATTCCAGGCAGAGGTAGTTTCAGTTGCTAATTTCGCAAGGGCATTACTTTCTACGTTCGATGGAAAGAAGTATATATTTAAATATTCTGATAGTCGTACTGCGTTGATGGCTTTATTTAGCAATTGGCACATTATTTCCTCGGTTGGAGAATGCTTTGAGCGCCTCAAGCTTCTGGCCCGACGGCACCAGGTAACTTTAACATGTAAACCAGCACATGCTGGATACCATGGGAACGAGGTAGTAGATGAGCCCGCCAAAGAAGCGGCTGCGTTCCTAATACCAGGCCTCTAATCGCTGTTTTTTCTGTTTCTTTTAGCAGCGTGCGTTTGTCAGTCCGTGAGTGAGCAGACGAGTAGCGCTCTGCACTGTGCAACAACAGTGACTGTCAACAGACAAAACTGTTGATAAATCTTCCATCGCGGGGAGTTGGAGGCTTTTTGAGCAACTTTTCTTCCCGTAACTTACTTCGGCCGTTTGTCCAAAAAATGACTGGACATCTTTCCGTGCTGAGAGATCATCTTTTAAAACTTAGAGTGGTGCAGAGCAATCTCTGTCCTCATTGAATGTCTCTGATATGGCTGAGGAAACCAGTCTACACTTCGAAGGAGTGTGTGACAGGTGTATTACAACTCGATGCAACGTGCTAGAGGGGCAACTCCTCAGCACTGAGCAAATCCGTCAAGCGAGCCCATGCAGTCTCTTGGAACATATCAAGCGTACTGGTAGGCTTGCATGACAACAGCAAATATCAGTGTAACTGAATTGGAGAGACTGCAAAAACTCTTGTTGTTAAGCAGCTGGGATATTACTAAAAATGTAATTGGTCCTTCCCAAATTACATACATACAATAAATAAAATGATTAACTTTAGAACAAACCAAAGCTAAAAATTTGTACTCTGGTAAGTGTAAGCGGTTTGGTTACTCCGGCCTTTGATGAAATTTGGAATCAGTTAGCCAACGAGTGTGGAATCAGTAACATTAATCAATTGCCGATTACTAAAAATGAAATAGATGATTACGAACTCGAATTTAATGCTCGAAAGCCAGGTTACAGAATACCGGATGTAACGGACACAGAAGGTAATGAAGCAGTCTGTAGCATTACAAAGAGTCAAGATTCAGAAACAAATATTTCTAAAACGTTCATTTAAAAAATTATTAAATTTTCTTGATCGCCCAATCCAAGTGCTGTTTACCGCTATGTTTTTCAGAAATAGAACCAAAATATTTAAAGTAGCTGACGTAACACCATTTTATAAAGGAAAAGGACCAAAAAGTCAATCCAGCTCATTCAGAGCAATATTTAATTTATCATTTTCCCCTATAATTTTCAAACGATAATTAAGTAGTAGAACAATATTACCAATACTGGACGAATTTACATGAGAATCAACACGGGTTTAAATGTATTTGGTCGTGTATAACTGCAAACGCAAAGCTTACACAAGATCTATATAAATATTTAGACGTAACATCTGGAAAAGCAGCCGCCGTCGTCATTGATTTTTCAAAAGCGTTCGACTCAGTGAAGCAAGCAAATATTACTTAGCAAACTATTAAATAAATTTTATTATAAAATACCTCTATACATATTAAGGGAATTTACAAATTACTTCCAGGAAAGATTGTTTAGAATACAAATGGTGCTGATTAGTATCAATATTATGAAATATCATCAGGAGTACCTCCTGGCTCCTCCCTCGGAAATTTGCTATTTAGTCTATTTTCGAACAGTATTTCTGAGGTCAATGACCTCAAATATATATTGTACGCCGACGATCTCATAATATATACTAAATGTACTAGTTTCGACGAAGGATCGGATGTGCTATCTGAGTGCTTAGAAAAAATTTTTAGCTGGTTTGAACAAAATTTATGAAAGCAAAACAAAGCATTTGATATTTCATAAATCTCATGATAACGGTTCAAAGAAGTTAAGCACAAAAGTTAAACCAATTCAACTCTTAAGCAGAAATATAGAACTAGTTGGTAATTTTTAGTATTTAGGCATATATCTAGACGGTCCTCTGTCATTCGTTGTCCACAAAGTCCAAAAAAAAGTGAATGTAGCTGTCGGCAAAACTATATAGTTTGCGGAGATTCTTCACTTTAAAAATTATAAAATTATTTTTTCAGCATACGTAAACATTATCATTGACTATGCAATATTAATATGGGCGATTCACAAAGATTGTAAAACTTTGTTAAGCTACCAGGTTAAACCATCTTTTGCTTGTGCGGTTCAACTAAAATACAAAGTTCAAAGTAGGTGATAGAGTGCGCATTGCAAAGTATAGACTCACGTTTCAAATGGGGTATGAAAAGACTTTTGGACCAGATGTGTTTGTTGTTGACTCAATTATTCTATTTCGTTCCCTGTCCCAGCCTATAAATTGAAAACAGTTGACGGTTTACCAGTCACTTTAAGTTTTGTCAGCAACGAGTTAGGTTATGTCGATTAAAATGCCTGAGAAGCCGTATGCCGTTGTCGTTCAATCCAACTTGTGTTTGAATGACTTTTCCAACAACACAATACTACGCCTTTGCAAAATCGCTTCCCTTTGGTCTCGATGTAAAAGATTATTAAGTTGGCTTAGTTGACTTGTATTACCAGGATCACTATACCGAACCGACTACTGCTGATACAGAAAACCTGGGGCTGAAGTAGAAGCAACAGAAGAAAAACCAGCAGAAGCAGAAGAATATTAAATCCCGACCCTTAATTCGATTTGGAGCGTAAAGATAATAAAATTGTTTATAAGATGGAATGGGAAACACAAGTAGCAATCAAAAAAACCACAAAGCGTACCCAAGCAACTTTCACCACAAGTTGGACAGACCAAATGCAAGAAGAAAGCAATTGGTTTTTTACAACAAATTCAGTTCTTCAACATGTTATCATTGAATTTAAAGGACCCCAGGGATTTAGTTTACAAATTCCCAGCAACTTGGCAGAGTTTTTTGGATTTCCACGCTCTCACTTTCCTGTTGGTGAATACACATCTGATTCACTAGTCAAGCTATTAATGTTTAATTCGTGGCCGACAGGCACAATTGGTTTTATTCGAACGTACAAGCATGTACAAAAAGGTGTGAAGTTGCCCCAAATGGAGAAACAAACAGATGTAGAAACAGTTTTGAATGCAACTGTGTCTGCTTTGTTAAGTGAAGGAGTGCAAGGAGCAACACAATTGGAAGCAGATGCCTTCGGTTGTTATTTTCCAATTTCTTGAATCGGTATCTGGATTTTCCTGAAAACGAGTACATACATGGTTCAGCCACACATCAACTACCCAGTTCAGTGTTTCATCCCGATATTGAAGAAGCATTTTGCCCCTTGCCAGTGAAACCACCTTGTGCATTCCGTTCATGTTTACACAAATCTTGTAGATGGCCACTAATATGGCAATAAAAATTTCCCGATACTGTGTGTACTCGTCCAAATTCCAAACAAAAATTCCGAAGTTCGACATCATAACGATCCAATCCTGTACCAGCCTATAATATTGGACTCGATTTTATCAATCCAAATTCTCATTCCAGACGCAGAAGCAAACACTACGTAATCGGAAAACCTAACAACGGCAGTGCTGTCTTTTAGACCTCAAAATGGATATAAAATGCAACGAAACCGACTGTGTTCTGGTGCCACCTTTCCCAGACTCAGACATGATTAAACTTTAAACTAAACTGCCGGAACCAACACCTCATCCTATTAAGAGTGCAATCCAAACACCGGATCCAGACAATACACAAGGCAAAAAAGAAAAAAAACATCTGACAACTAGCACCACAGCTAACCAAGAACAAAAACCAGTCGGCCAGCCAGCAAAAAGTATTTAAAAAATACACTTTCAAAAAAAAGAGGACAAAAAGGTCGAATTGCTTTACCAACGCTCAAAAACAAAAAATGGATAGTAAATACAGTAAAGATAGGCAGGAAGTAATTCCGGCTTTCTAACCTTTTCAGATGTCTTTTTTAATCCCCTTATTGAATTGAATTGAATTGAATTTATTTATTGCAAACTTCATCAACAAATTGACCAAATACAACATGAGATGGTGTTTATAGTAAGTCAAAATAAGAGTAAGGAGGAGTTAACAGATGTCATTACATTTGAATTTTACAGACCAAAAAAACCAATAGTTTTTCCCTCAATATAGTACATATCATTTCAATATTACACGGATTTTACAGACCATTGCATTGCACAGGATTAACTTGACTTTTATTTTGTTTGTCATTGACAATTATTGATTTTACAGACCAGTTAACTTACAATGACATTGAATAAATATTTTTATCTTTAGTATATTATAATTGTTTCCACTTCCCAAAAATAGATGAGCATGAAATCGCCCAAGATTCGTAAATTGCTTGTATTATAGAATTATCACTACTTACTGTCCGTTTTAATAAGGATAAAGCAGCCTTTCTTTGAGTTACATTAAAACTATCAACATCATTTTTTACAAACATTTCGGAAGCACTGCTTCTCCTGCTATAACTAAACACTCCGAAAAGCATCATTATAGGCGACCTTTCCTTTGTCAAACATTGCCTTTTTGGTAGGACATCACAAGCTAGAGCAGTAAACTGTCCCAAACTATGTATTAAATAGATATATGATTGCTATTGCTGCTATTTCGGAACCGTGATGAAATAAAATTCGCTCGAACATAAATTTCTCTTCTGCGTCTTTCCATTTCCAACTCGTCTCTCCTCCAGCAGCTCACCACAAAACCAAGGTAACGCACCTCCTCATTCCAGGCTATCGACTTGCCACAAATCAAAGTTCTTGGTCTTGTTTTGTCGTATGACCGCGGAACAAAGTATTGAAACACCGTTTTATTTGTATTAAATATTAAACTATGCTCAATTGCGTAGTTTTCACAGATTTGAAGCATGTTTTTGAGAGAACTAACACTTGTAGCCAGTAAACAAAGCATCAAGTTCATAAACTTTACCTAAACCAAACTTTGGAGAAGCTTCCTTTATTCATCGGGTAGTTGATAATAAAGAATCCGATGTACAAGGGAGATTGTTGGCTGAAATGATGGTAAAAGAAAGTTTTGTGGGTCAATTCGGTTCGACAAACACTGCCTACAAGTGCATGACAACCATTCCAACAACAAAGCAGTTTGAGCTTTGTTAAAAAGTAAATTACGGTTTGATTGACCAAGGTAAGAATTGGCAAGCAGACACGGGATTATGATTCAGAAGCAATCCCAGCAGTTTTGTATTGTATGGAACTGCACCATCATCTGGAGCTGCTTTTACTGATAAGGTTCACATTGTTATTGCAATCTTGTTTGTAAAGCGTGTGACTGTACACGCGTCTATTGAGCGAATAATAAACAGTCAATTGAATGAAGGAAAAGCGTATTCCATGCCAACCAACTTTTTTTATGCAAAACGTTTTACAGTCAATTCAGGCAGTTTATCGTGCACTTCAGAAAACCTTATTTCAGGTAAGCTGCCATCTTTAGTTAGTTTAGGACTTGTGGATAACAAAGCATTTCAAGGCTCGCCCACAAAAAGCCCTGTCAACTTTCAGAATTTCGAGTTAGCTTCAGTCAATTTGCTTGTAGATGGAGCTCTTCAATTTGTAAATGGCTTGGACTTTAACGTAAACAGTACTGAATGCATGGTTGGGTATCAAATTTTCCAGCAACGTTCAAGAGCATCATGGATAACTCCTATTGATTTTGCAAAAAAGATTTTGAATTCCTTTCGATTTAAAAAAAGCTCAAAAAAGGTAGATTCACAACGGCCAGAGAAGGTAACATGAAAGTGGAACATACCTTTCATGTAGCGTTAACAGATATGTCAATGTCAATGTTATGTTTTACTACGATCAACCTAGCCTTGTTTCAATTGATAAAAACACTCAAGTTAGTATGGAGCACATTTAAATACAAAAAAACAAATAATAGGTTAGCCCACATTCTTTCTTCTTGAGGGGGCCCGACTATTGGGTCATTGTTAAAGATGCCAGCAAGGCACACCCTAGGCAATCTGACGAGATTGGGTCCTGGTCGCAGGATAAATTCAAAACTATTTTTACAGCAACAGATAAGAGAAGGCGTGTATTTGACTGCCTTTTCTTTTGTGTTGCTGTGAAAAAGAAAACAAAGCAACAGAAAAGAATGAAATGGAGGAAAGGAATTTAGATTAACTCTACACTTATTTCCCTTCCGAATGATACCTCACACGACATGTTGGACTTTCAAACGTGGAGGTGGCTTGTTACCGGTGTGGAGGTAAAATAAGGTAGTTGTGTGTTATTAAATTTGCATGGTTGTATTTTACATGCAATTAAATTTCAAATGAGACCATACTTGATATGGTTTGGTTAACTTTCAACGTGGAGGTTAATAAAGGGAACATTGGAGGTAATCAAGGGTACCACTTAATGTGTTTTGCCCTTACCGTTTGAATGATACCCAACATGATAGGGTAGATTTGGTCTATTAAGTTTTTACATTGGAGAGAAAACGGAGGGAACATGGGAGAGTGTGGACAGTACATAATGTTAAATGCCCATTAATTTTTGAGATGAATGATATCACTCTCGAAAAAATCACAAATTGGTCGCGCGCGCGCGCGCAAACCCCACCAGAGCTGTCAGCATGTGTTTGTCAATGGTTAATTGGGCAATTAATTAACTAATGTTGGTAGATTCACCCAATTCCAAAGGTTTTTCGTTGTGCCGTGCTTTTGCATTGTATAAATGCTGCACACACACACAATGCACTAGTGAATACCACTCTAGTACATTCACCATTGTTGAAGTACCTATTCTTTTTTGCACTACAATTGACCAAGTCCTGCAAGCTTTTCGCAGGTAACACGGAAGTAAAAGGAAAATGCACAGGCGGAATACACTTTTTGTTAAATGCACCATGTTGAATGAGGGATGCTGGAGATGGGTGTGCGCTGAAGCAACAATGGATGCTAGTTTTTTGCAATGTTTTTTGGCATAAGGTTATCATTATGCTGCTTTCATTGTTTTTTTGCAAAAGATAACCATTGTTATTATGCCTTCGCTTCGTCGAATGGTCACATGCGGTGGGCATTCTCCTTCGCTACGGCTTATCGATTACGCTTTCCCTATCTACTTCCTTACTTGGTCGTGCGACTCCTGCAATGTTATTTTTGCATTAAGAATCCTAATAGCGTTTCCATAGTGGGTCCTGCGACTCCTCTTCTATTTCATTTTTGGCCTTTTTACTCCCAAATCCAAGAGCGTCGCGCTATGCATGCTATTATAGCGTCAGAAAGTCCTTCTATTACTACTACTTTTGTAAAGTCCTTCGTCAACTTTACGTAACAGGGCGACAGTGGCGTGATTTTTTTGTATGGTTACTGTGATAAAATAGGGTTTTGAGGTGAGGTCAGGTCAACTTGCTAACTTCAGTTAACCCAAAAAATCCCCTAGAATTCCTAAAAAGCATGTAACTTCTTCTCAGAAGAGATTGGATCAGTGCAAATTTGATGGTGGAAAATAAACCTTTTAGTTGCGGAGGAGTGTAGCTTAATTTTAAATATAATATATTTAAATAAAACAAATTAAACTTTTGCAAAAAATAGAGAAGGAGGACACTATTATTATTTGCCTGTATAAGGCTTGAGGCTTAGCGAGAGGGTGTTGGTGGCTGTGGCGATGGTGCTGTGCTGGATATACTTTGTAGATGAGCTCTTCATCGAGCACGCTGGACATATACAAGACACATTGGGAGAGCATGAGGCCAGTAGCGATGCTTTTCCAGCAAAATTTCAGAAAAGCTCTCCAGTGCTGGAGAGATGCGGGGCAACGTTAATCACCGTCACCGTTCCCAAAAGCATCTTATTTTTGACAGTTACCAAAGTCTTGTCATTATGAGCGATATTATTGGGATGATAATGCAAAATCGACGTGGTTTGTTATGTTGCCAGTTTTTGAGCGTTTTTGAAATGAAAAAATTGCATCAGAAGTCGTTGACTCAAGATTTTAAAGGAATATGGAGTATCAAACTTCTACACGGTTTGTTCCACGGTAAAGGATGAGGTAAAGGACAAGAAGGGTAAAAGGAAGTGTACAAACGAAGATAACAAGATAGCGGCAAAGGAGAAAAAGAAGGATACAAACAAGGATAAAAAGATGGCGGTAAAGGAGCAAAAGAATTTCTCCATAAGCTTGAACCAATATTAATTTCGGTTTGATAGTTTGATGCACTTCGTTTCTTTAGATTTACAATTGTCACAACTTTAGAAGGTTTTATATTTGAGTTTCTTTTTAACGACTAAAACTTGGGTCACGAGAAAACAGTTGAATGGGCGCTTGTGGAACGGGACATTAGATGAAAAATGCTAATCGAAAAACGTTAGATGAACGGTTTTCATTAGATGAATGGACAATAATTGATTGCTTTCTGTTAGATGATTGCATACTAATATGAACACGTAAGTTTAGTTTAATGGAAGAATTCATCTAAATTCATGAATCCATTCATATTGAAGATGATAATCTTTAAGTACAAATGCAAATGAATTTTACGGTTTGAACTTTATTACATTTTATTTGATATTCAGAATAAAGTTCTTTCGTTTTAAAAATGGCAAGGACCAATCATTCTGGTTCAGTCTTCAGTCAGTGCTCGCCAAGGCTCAAAGTCAGTTTTGCTTCGATTTTTAATAAGTTGATGGTTATTTCTTTCGAGCACTACATTTAATCATGAACAGTGAAAGTGCGCCTCCAGCAATTGATTGTGACAACTAGAGAATACGCACACGATCACCTGATACCTGATAACAAAGCCACAACTTATGAGTATTTATATGAGCAAGCAGCAAAGTGTAGATATGAATTAAAGACTAAAATAGTTTTGTTATGTTACGAGCAGGTAAACATTATAGCACTTGGAGAGGTATTTATATATGCAAACTTACAGGGCTGTCATTTATATCTCGTTCAGTCTATGAACAGAAATTTTAATTCAAATGTTAAGGCACTTTATGACAAACACTATGATTTTTGTCTTTTCGTTAAGCAATCATTTTCATTGCTATTTGTTAATCCTAGAGACGTTAAGAAAGCCTTTAATTTGATATGTAAGTCATCTACATTCACTGGACAGACACAAAAAGAATTAGACTTGTTTTGTGCTTATGTCAATCGAAATTAAATTGGAGATGAGTATACGCCACTACAATATGCAAATATTTTCTAGAACATACAAAATAGCGAAATAGACAACGTTTCTTGCACAAATAATTCTGTTGAGTGTTGACAAAGAACACTTACTGTAATTCCTGAAATTAAAGCATCCTCTGTTTTATAAAATGATAAAAATAATGATTCAGGAGGAGCGGTATACTTTTCCCAAATAGTTCGAAACTTCTGGTGTTCTTCCAGTCGGATCTAAATACAAACAGAGACAGCTAGATAGTCGGTTGCTTAATTTGGTTACAATTTATAACGACATAGACTTGAAGGATTTTATTTCTGGTGTTGCTTTTAATATGACTTGCACTAGAACATCTAGAAAGGGAACTCGTTCTAGATTAGAATGTTATGACATGACTAACACAGAAGACATTACCCAAATTGAGCAAAGTCATGTTCATACAGATCAAAAAAATGGTCCAGGTAATGAAGCACAAGTGCTGCTTGACTAATAACTATCGCCGTCACAGGTATCTGCATTTGTGCATACTTGTAGCTTTGCTCCTATAACAAAGCCTTGAAGAAAACGTAGGCACCGTACAAAAATATCTGTTGTATGTGTTTCATTCAATATTTAGACTAGAGGTAGTAAGAGAGCAAAAATGTAACATGATTGTTCAGATAAATTTGTTGTTAACAATAATGAATTTTCAACTAAAAAGTAATGTTCAACTTAAAGCGCGTTCGTAATTAAATTCAACGAAATTACCATTCTTCTATTTGCATTCTTTCGTTCAACTAAGTTCCCGTTCGATTAGAATTAGAACTAGTTCATCGTTCTTCCGGTAGTCATTCAACTGTATTCTTGAGTTTCCTAAAAACTTGAATTCAGATTTAAATTGTAGTGGTTGCAAGATTTGTTTGCATACTTGTATATTTGTGATGTATTTTTAATGTGCGGCGTCATATGAATGTTTACTACTTTTCGTTGTTTATAAGCATTAAATTGTCCAAATCGTTTTCAACCTTTTGCTTTTAATATTTAACAATTAATTGATAATTGGCGTATGACCTACATTTCACCCATAACGACTATGTTTGTTCAATGGTTATTTTTATCGATTCATTATATTTTGGCATCAAGACAAGTTAAAGATAAACAAAATGATTTTTTAAACAGGTTTGCACAAATTCATTGAACATGAATTCTTACTTATAACTTACCATTAGATTTTCATCAACGTAAACTCGATGCTCCCTATCTAATGTATGCGTGAAAATTTGATAACGGAGATCAAAATGTACTGGTATCACTGTTTATGCAAATGAGCAAGATAAAAAAGGAGATAAGCGTCTGATGATTCAAGTCGAGCTATTCGTAATAGTCACTGGAAAGACAATATTATATAGATAAAGTCGTGTTAGATGTTAGATGGATAAAGTCGATGTTAAATGTTTAAAATCGATATTAGATAGATAAATTCAATATTTGGTAGTTAATCCAGCAATTAGATAGATAAAGTCGATATTACGTAGATAAGTTAAATGTTCGGTAGTTATTGTAGCAATTAGATAGATAAAATCGATATTACTTAAATAAAGTCAGTATTCGGTAGTTATTATAGCAGATTGGTAAATAAAGTCAATAATACTTAGAGAAAGTCAGTATATGGTAATTAATATTGCAACTGGATTGATAAAGTCGAAAATACGTAAAGTTGATAATACGTAGATAAAGTCAGTATTCGGTACTACTTAGATAAAGTCAATATTACGTAGATAAAGTCAGTATTCGGTAGGTAAAATGGCAATTAGATAGATATAGTCAATATTAGATGTTTAAAAAAATTAAACAGAGTTTAATGTGATATTGTTCCCTAGAGAGGAAATTACACAAAGAAAGACATACCTATTACATATTTCATGTAATCAGAATTTGAAAATTAATATTAGTATTTTTATTTTTATAAATAAATGTTTATAAGTAGTTAAAATATAAACAAATTACACAGATTACAAGCCTTTTGAGTCAATACTAGATTGATAATATTTATACAACGTAGATAAAGTAAGTTTTGGGTAGTTACTGTAGCAATTAGATAAATAAAGTCAATATTACATAGATTAGGTTATTATTTGGTAGGTAATGTAGCAATTAGATAGGTAAAGACGATATTTAGTAGATAAGAGTATTAAAATGGGGCAACCTGTAATAGTTACGAAGAGATGTCACTTATCCTATAACTAAGGCCTACATGCGTTTGGGGATTTTTGGGGGTAAATAGAATTACCTGACGTGACATGGCCTCACTGCACTCAATTACGTTGTGCACGTCAATCTGTCATGCATTGCGCACGGGTATCTGACCTTTATTGTGCACATCAATCTGTTATGTATTGGGCACGTCAATCGGTCATGTATTTTGCACGTAAGTCTGTCATGTATTGTGCACGTCAATCTGTCATGCATTGTGCACGTCAATCTGTCATGTATTGTGCACGTCAATCTGTCTTGTATTGTGTACATCAATCTATATGGTGGTGTACTCGTCAATCTGTCTGGCAGTACGCATTTTTCTGACGGTCTGCTGGTTTTTTCAATTTGTCTGACAAAGGATTTTGCTAGTCATTTTTCTGCCGGTTTTTTGTTACATCAATTCGACTACCGGGTAATTGTTACGTCCATTTGTCTGCCGGATTCTTGTTTGGGCTTTTGTTCGCCGGTTAATTTTTACACCCTTTTTTCTTCCGGGTTATTGTTCCATCTTTCAGTCTGCCGGCTAGTGGTTCCGTCGATTTGTCTGTCAATCAATTGTTCCGTCTGTTTTTTGCCGGTTGATTTTTCTGTCTATTTTTCTGCCAGTGCGGTTTATTTTCTGTCGGTGTCTTTCGGTTTACGTTCTGGTTGTTTGTCTGCCAATTTTTCCGTCAATTTGTCAATGACTTGTTGTTCCGTCCATTGGCCTGCTATTAATGGTTCTTACTGTCTTTCTTACCATTTTGGCAGACAGTTTTTTGGCTAGCTTGTGCGCCCATCTAATGATTATTTGCGTCTCCGTCATTACTTCAGCTAGTTTGTTATTATTAATGCTTTTATTAGTCACATTATTCTTGCACCAACATACACAGATAGCCTACATCAAGCAGGACTTACTTTAAATGGATAATAAATAAATTAAATTTGCTGCGATGCCTGCGTGGCAGCGAATAGTCCGGCTTTTGCAAACGGTTTTATGTCTAGCAACATAGTTCTAAAAATTAAATTAAAAACATTTTCTTTTTATCCGTATCATATCTCAGATTTTTTTTTTTCAGTTCATTTGAAGAAAAGGATTTGCAACTTGATGCAAGGAAAGGATTAAAAAAAAACAGGCAAAAAAGCCTTTTTCCAAAGGAATTACAAGAAAACATTATATCGCGAGGTTTTGAAAATGACAGAATAGAATGTTCTGACGTCCAAAAAATTTCCGATCCGTATTTGCTGGGGTTTCCCCTTTTTAATGATTTATTTTTTAAAATATCTGCAAAAGTTAATGGAAGAAAACTTTATTTGACAGCAAGTTCCCGCAAAAGGACTTGCGACAACAAAATTGTGCCCATTCTTACAGCTCTGCCATATGATGTAAACGAGAAAGAAACAAAATCTAGCTTTTTTTGGGTTTTTCAAAAATACAGCGACAATTTGTTTGTCATACGAAACCAAGATGAGCCAAGAAGTGGCTTGTACTTAGAAAAAACAAACACAACACACGTGTACTCAGTCGTTTTAGAATACGAAACCGATGACGGTGAAAGCAAATTGGACAGATGCTTGCACTCTGAAGCAAATTGGCAGTGCACGTTTAATTTAGCATTTAGTGAAAACGGGATGGTAATTTTGTCAACCAAAGGTTCTGTGGGGAGTTTTGTCGAAAATGAAACAGTTACATTAGTAACGGGATTCGATAAATTGTTTTTTGTTCTAGAGTACACAAAATTTAATATTACTGAAATAAGCACCGATTTTGCATTTATGGATAACAGCAGCCCTGACGGCGACCTAAGCACGGGCCTATTTACAAAAGCAACTATATCCGGATACGCGAGTGGCGAAATTTCGGTAACAATAGGAGCAGAAGTAACTTACACTAGCACACGATCTTTCACATACAACGCAATGAGGGAATCGGAAGAGAGTTGGGAATTTTCCATTAACTCTGAAAATGGCTTATCAGATTTGGTGGTTCCCGTCAAGGTTGAAATGTCCGCAGGAGAAACATTTAAAAAAGGAACGTTTACAGATGACACGTACACACTTTCAAATACAAAAACACACAAGGCAAGCGCGGAAGTTATTATCCCTCCACGAACAGAAATAAGATATTCCGTATTTCTTTCCCAAAGTCGGGTTGGTTCGGGTATGTATACCTTAAAAGTTCGGCTTGGAGCCACCTTTTTTCAGTTATGTCACAAAAAGGGTATTCCAGTTATCAAAATGAGGAAAGCACCAATAGAATTCGTCGATGCGCTTTTTCAACGTGGAATATACGGAGAAAACTATGACCGTACTGCAGTGTCACGGCATCCAGAATCTGGGGAAATAAGAATTACACGGAACGGAACGTATTCTGCTGAAGTAACCCATGGTATTATTGTGCAATCTGAAACTCTTGCAACTGCAATCAAACTGCCAGACTGTTCCCACGCGCAGGATCCACAAAAAGTTTAGCTTTTCTCTGTCGAAAGTTGAAGATTTTCTTTCAATATCTTGTTTTTTTTGTTTAATTTATGAAAAACGGATACTTTGTAAATTGTACGCCAGTAAATAATTAGTTACGAAACATGTTATTCCGTGTTAATTGTAATAACAACTACTGAGGATGACACGCAGGTTCCAGTTTAGGGAGTTATTTAAAACATAAGCTAATGGAATTTAATTTAAACTGGAGGATTTAACTTTTTAAACTAGAAATGTCCATATTTTCTTTTATATTTTCAAATTTACATATAGCGTTTGTCATAAAATGAATCGCTTCGAATTTCACTTTGTAGAAAGGTCTTAGACTATTTACACCAATTTGTGCATTAAACGACTTAAAATGTATTTGGAAGCAACATTGATTACCATATGTTTATTCAAAAGTATTACGTTAGCTTTCGAGATTCAAAAAACCGACTTTTAAAAAACTTAAATGGTTTTTATTCTGAAGATTGCAGGGTGGTTTGGGACATTTTACTATTAACTAATTTTACATTATAAAGATGCGATTTTAGCCGGTTAGGTATGAGTACGTTATGCTACGAAGAAAATTATGTGTCAGAGAGGTATTGGTTGTATAAGGTTGAAATCCCATTAAAAAACCTCCCAAATTTGTAAACACCTTTTGTAACTTAGGCGAATTAGACCGAGTTGGGGGCAAAACGGTTTCGGTCTTTGATTTGAACACGATCATTCTGAGTTCCCAAATTTTGGAATTCACTACTTTTATTTATTGCATTATCTGACATTCTATATACTGATGATGCCAACAATCATGCCTTCTTTTATTTTCAAGTTCGACGGGTACCACCTTTACGTACGTTATCCAGTTTGAGACGAAAAAAATTTACATCTAATTTAATGAATTGACGCACTTATGCATTCCACAAAAGAAATATGTTTAAATTCTGTCGCGTATCCATCCAGAATCATAGTGCATGAAAGGATAATAATTTTGGCTGGAGTCGGCTTAGGGGATTGCAGTGTTTTTTTTACCTTTTTGGACGTTTTATGACTTGTAAACACTTTTTGGTTTATTTTTTAAATTTCTGATTATATTTTTGGTATTTTTACCTAACCTAACCTAACATGTTTATATATGGTTAGGCTGGGTAAAAGCACAAAAAACATAAACTTTTTTTTTTTAAAGTTCAAAATTTTTTTAAAAATTGCTAAAATTTTTTTTCAATAACCAAAAAGTGTTAAAAAGTCATGAAACGTCGAAAAAAGTCAAAACTACTGCGGCCCCATAGGCCGACTCTAACCAAATATTTCCAATTTTCTTAAATAAATTCCATTTTAAAGCCGAAAGGTGTCTTTAAAGGCCCTAAAATCGTATGGATGTTAAATAAAAAACATTTTTTTAATTTTACCTGGTTTCAAACAATATCTTGTTTAAAAATTTATGAAGTGTATATTTAAAGATTTAATAAAAAAATATATTGATTTATTATATCTCTAAAGAAAACATTGTATCTTGCACGTGCCGTAACCAGAAAACTAATACCACATTTTATATAATTAATCACATAGTTATGTAAACGTATCTCATAACAGCTCATTAAATATGAATCACAAAAGCTTTTATCTTATAAAATTTGTCAGGATCCGAGCTCGATTCTCAACTACTTTACATATTTAGATAAACATTTCTTCTCGAAAATATTTTATGTTGCTAGCTATACAATTCTATGTATGTATTTTCCCTAAATCTTCCTATCATGCGTGCGCGTGTATCTTTCTGTGTTGGCGAGATGGCCTAAACAAATATTCAAAATTTTATTATTTAAGATTCATGAGAATCGAGAAAAATCAGTGATTTGTGTGGAAAATGTTGATTATTATTTTTGAGGAATGAAAAATCCAGACTATTATATTGTAAACTGGCCTGAACCAGTTATATTTCTCTCTTAAGTTTTCGTAAATAGCCGATTGCAATGTTAAACTTTTGGTAGCTGTCTTGAAGCCTTTTGTTTTTTGAGACTTCATATTATATTGAGCCAATTTGACCAATTTAGCTTGTCAAATCCTAATTTTAATAGAATTTTGGGAGGGATTTTGGCTTTTAGCGTCCTCTCTTTTCAACCTTTTTATGTGCAGCTTCGGCGGATTTCTCTACACAAGCTTACTAGAACTGTGGGAGTAACAAGCTGTCCAACTCGCCTCTGAATTTATGCTCGTGGAACTTCGGGGAATAAACAGAAGTTGTTATTGTTAAATTGCCCCTCAGGCAAACTGTTTTCTTTAAAACTTTATTTTCGTAGAAAATACTTCATCCAAGTCTATAAAATCTTGTAAATAGTTGTGTTTCCTTTTTTATAAAAAATTGAGAAAATCACAACTGTTTTTTGTGTACTTTTTATTTTTATGATTTCTTTTCGTCGTCAGTCGTCGCATCATCCTCATTTTTACTACTTTCATAAAAAATTGAATTTTCATCATTATGTTTTGCCATTTTTGAATATTAAATTCCGCAATGAAAAACGCTCATTCAACGCAACTTTCGTGAATGTTAACTGTAGTTTTGAACGACGACGCTATCGCGTGGTCCTAATCTGAAGAAAAATAATTCTTTTTAACGTTCTGATGTACGTGGCTCGAGAAAACGTGTAGTTTTTTACTGGCAGTAACTAAATTAGTGGTGGCAATACATTTGTCAGGATTAGAGGCTGACGTATGGAGTTTTTTGTTAATCTGCATATACAGATAATATTTGGTTAATTATCTCTTTCGATTTTTTTGTGTATTAGTGATTGGTGCTTGTGTTTCACATTTTCACGAGCGAGCAACATGCTTATCATGTCCATTTGTTTCGTTTTCCCTTGACTATGTGTTAAGATGGTGTGCGTGAACTTTCATTTATAGAAAATTATAATTCATTTTGTGCTGAGCTGAAGTTCAAGTTGTCTGTAAAGTTCAAGGCCATTGTAAACTATCTGAATCCGGATCAGATTGGGCCGTAAAGGCATATGGTACAGTGACTTGGCACAGGAGTCTTGGCTCCAGTTTACCGTTAGAGTTCAATTCTCTCTCTTGATGTGATTTTTATTGGCTGTTGTTGGTCATCCAACCTTTTCTGATAAAAAGAAGCGTCTATATTTTCTGGGAGTTGGCTTTGCCTTTCTCCTCATTTTATGTGATCTTCAGCTCTCGTTTTTCTCATTCTGTCTGTACTCGTTGGTCTCCGGACCAGAGGAATTCTCATTTTGTAGCCCTTGGACTCTGGATTGGTGGCAATTGTGTCCAAAGGGAATTTCGTTAAAAATTGTACCTTGTTTAGCCCCAGAGTAATATTAACTGGGCATGACGCCTAGTTGAATTAAAGACATTGTAGTTAAGTATTCATCTTCAGTAGAGCTTTATTTTTTGATATTTTGAGAATCATTCTTTGATTGAAACTTTATTACTTTAATTTTGATTTGATCTTTCTGTGATAGTTTTGTAAATTCTTTTCTATATCTTGATGTGTAAATGTGTGATAAATAGTTAAAACTATCCAGTTGTGGTTTGACAATTTATTGGCATTTTGCAACCGTTGGTTTCAATACGCATCCCAGATCCAACAGCCAGAGTGTTGGTTTTTTGGGGGAGGGTACGTTCGGTAATGACGTGACGAAGGTCGGATCGTGTCAATTCATGTACATTACGTAACAATGGGTCGGTACGTGCCAGTTCAAAAATTTTACGTAATATAGGACTGGAATGAGTTCAAGTAAATTATGTAATAACGAGTTCGAATGGATTAATTCAAGTTAAATACGTAATAATGGGCCGGAATGGGTAAATTTAAATAAATTACGTAATATTGGTCTATAATGGGTAAACTCAAGTTAATTACGTAATAATGGGATGCAGTGGATCCATTCAAGTGAATCAAATAATAATGGGCTGGAATGGTTAAATTCAAGTAAATTTGGTAAAAATGGGCTGGAATGGGTAAGCTCAAGGTAATTACGTATACGTAATATTGTATGTATACGTAATAATGGTTTTGAATGGGTAAATTCAAGTTAAATACTGGTTGGAGTATTGAAGTAGTGGCCCCTTTTTATATTATAAGTCCACTGCTTCATCTTAAACGCCTACAGTTTAAATATCGAGGGTTCCAATTTATAAGGGGCTATATGCTCGCTGAGCCACACTTCATTAATGGCCATATGCTCTCGGAGTCAAACTTCATAAGGGGCTTTATGTTTTTTCGAATTGTGGTAAGAAGGGCTATATGCATAATTGGCGGTATATCTGATTTTAAACTTGTCGTATTGCCGACAAAATTAGGGACAATTTGATACCAAATACATGTGTGTTAGCAATATATTTGTATATGTAAATACGTCTGTAATAAAGGGCATACAATAAGCCTAATCAAAAAGCACTTACTTCTTTTTGTCATTTCAATACTCTTATCTGATACAGAAATTTAAGATTTTTTATTTTGGATTCCGAAAGCGTTTTTTAAGTACAGACTTATCTTCATTTTGAGACAATGCCTGAAATTTTTGAAATTTTTCGCCTTTAATGAAAACTATTAAAATGGCATTATTAGAGTGCTTGCCTGTTTTTACATTTTATTGGAAACTGTATATTTTGCAAATAGTACCTTTTTCCGGACTTCCAAAAACACATAAAGCCCCTTATAAAGTTTGGCTCAGAGAGCATATGGCCCATTATGAAGTTTGGCTCAGCGAGCAAAATGCCCCTCATGAAGTTATCTCAGCGAGCATATAGCCTCTTATGAATTGCAACCCTCGATATGAGGTCCGCAGCTGCCCCAGTCAAAAGTTATGGCCCGGTCAAATTTCGAAAAATAAAAAATTGCCCTCAAAAGTTTTATCCTTAACGTTCCCATAAAATTTGATGTTTAAACACAATCATTTAAAAGTACATCCTTCCATGGAGACATAGGGAAAATTTTCAAACCAATAAATTTAAGTTCACTGATATTCGCCGACCATCTAAAACCACGTCACTTTTTCGGAATCTCTCTTTTATTGCATTTTGGAGCTAATTTTGACAGATTTAGAATATCTAAAGCCATTAAAGTATTTTTGTTTTAGTGTCCATTTTATTATATACAAACCAATGTATTTCATTTTCCATAGGAATGCATGTAAAACTATAATGGCATCGAGCATGCTACCGATTTAAATGTTTAATTATTCGTAAAAAGATAAACCGGTTGTGTATAATAAACCGACCCGTCAAGTTCCGAACATTACTAGGTATTTGATGAAGATAGCAACTATAAAACGTACACGGTGGCTAATTATATTGGACTTATTTTTAAAATTATTTTTAAGAAAACTGTAAAAATTTAAAATTGCATATTATCATTCAATTTGTATTTTAAAAGCACTCAAAGTGGTAAACAAAGACAATTGAAACGCTGACATTAATTGAAAACTATTGGCTTAAACTCCTTAGTTTGCTGAGGACTCCCCCGAACATTTTCTATTCACTTCAAAACTGGAGAACTTTTTCGTTAAACAAAAAGCTAAGGGGAAACTGAATAAAGTTTTTGTATTAAGAATAAAGTATTTTATATAATTTCAACTAGGGATGTAATGAAATGAAAAAATAAATGTTTCAGGCCAGATATAAGAAAAAAGCCATTTTAAGTTTTTTAATTACTTCATATGCTTGTTCAAAATAAATATTAGATAGATAAAGTCGATATTCGATAGATAAAGTCGATATTAGATAGACAAAGTCAATATTAGAATAATAAAAACGATATTAGATAGATAAAGCCAATGTTAGGTAGTTAAAGTCGATATTTTATACTAGTTAAAGTCGATATTTTATACTAGTTAAAGTCGATATTTTATACTAGTTAAAGTCCATATTTTATACTAGTTAAAGTCGATATTTTATACTAGTTAAAGTCGATATTATATAGTTAAAGTCGATATTATATAGTTAAAGTCGATATTAGGTTGATAAAGATGATATTAGATAGATAAAATCAATGTTAGGTAGTGTAAGTAAATACAGATCAATCAGTTAAATAAGAAATTTCACATCATGGCGATTTCTGCAAGGTCTCACAATCAAAAATTTGAATATACGTAGGTGTTTTCAGAAGTAGTGAGACAAACGCAACAGAATATAGTTGTACTACAGCACTACAATCAGGCAAGTTTTTTATATAAAAACATACACCAATCTTAAACCTATGTACGACCAAAATTTGGTTTCCGTAGCTCTTCTCGTTTTGGAGGTGTGCCTTTTGGAACTAAAATGTTATTTTTTGTGAATCTGAAAATTTTAAGTGAAAATTGTGAATTCTTGGACCATTCCTTAGGTTACTGTATGTAAACTAGCTAAGTCAAAGATAAGTGTTGCATATCAAACAAAAGCTGAGAGTATGGGCTTTTAAATACATGTTCTTATTTTGCACAATTTGGTCTTTTGGTGCATGATGGCATAAAAAAACTTTTTCAGGGTCAGCACTAGGGTAAGCTTGC
>JAQFYG010000774.1:0-24532 GCA_034694325.1 Entomobrya corticalis | reverse complement strand
AGTTTAAAAACACGTACTTACATAATTTACGTAATACAGTATTACCTAAGCATAACTTTAGCAAAACTTTAAATATTTTTACTCTCTAAAATAATTATGTATATGACAGTTGTTTGCAGTTGCATACGTTTTTATGCAAAAAAGTGCCACATTTGGTTTAACAAGATAACCACGCGCGTACGTATTGACGGCCTACTTTCAGAGAAAGTGTTGCTCTTGTCTTTAACAACTGAATTCACAGCTCGTGGCAAGGATTTAAAGGAAAGTGAAAGAAGATAAAAAACGGATATAGAAATAGCATCAAAATGAGTAAAAGAGAAAGCAAAAACCAGGTTAGGCCTTTTCAGTTGCCCTAGAAAATGCGTCACTTTCAAAACTGAGATTTTGTTTATTCAGTTTATGATTTATATCGTTACAACATAAATGTACACATTACATAAAAGGCTCTTTTGTTTATTCGTGTAAACATTTTGCTGAAAGGCATGTACGCATTACTTGTTTCATATTGCTTTGATGTTTCAGAAAACCACAGGAACAAAACCACGCACTGTGCGTTAACCAAAAAACGAAATGTGAATGTTAATCCAGCCAACTATGAAATCACTTTTAGGGCTCCATAACCTAATAACCCATTTACTAACTTTGGGAGCAGTGTACCTTGAAATATATTGTACATGTGGGTATACATCTTTCATAAACTGTGTATTTTACTGGTGCTTTCATAATTAATGTTACAAAAATATGTTCAAATTATTTCCGGAAGTCGGAAACCAAAACATGTGGCATGTGCAGAAATGTGGGTTCATGTTTTTGAGCCTCCTTATTAATTGATTTCTGTTTGCTTTTCACTCAAAAGAAGGGAATGCAATAGTTACGAATTTTTTAGAGTTCATTAGTTTTAATTAGGTTAACAGTGCCGAACATGAGTAGGTTGCAGATTACACTTATCCATTGTAATGATTTAACAAGATATCGCAACAAACTATAAGACTCTATTTTTTGTGTACGTAAAAGTCTAAATACGATTAGATGAAACAAGTTCAATAATTAAAGCTAAATTTAAAATATTACAGAGGTTTATGCAAGCCATCGAAATGTCAAAAATTGTAATTAAAAGAAAAATGATTAAGATAAAATATTTCAGATGTGCTAATATTTTTTAACAGTTTATCATATTTTTTGGGGTAAGATGACGTTTACATTAAGTCAATAAATAATTGATAAAAGCGTAGTTAATGTTAATAAGTTGATTTGTTAACTTTTTCCAGCATCCATACAATGTTGACTTTTGATCTAATAAATATGTATTAATTAGAAACATTAAATCTAATCAGTTGTAAATAGTTCAATATTTTTCTCCAAAACATGTTCAAATAAAATATATTTGACTGGAAACTTCAAAAGCAAAATCTGTTTCATTTAAAGGACATCTGCCTTGCAAGGCCAATCAACCTTTATGGCGTAAATAATTAACAATAAAATTATTTCATTTTGTTTGCAAGTTTGATGAAGATTTTAAGTGAAACTTTTTCCTTTAGCTATTTTCGAACACAAGATTGATGACAACTTCTGAATAAGATTAAAATCGCAATTTTATAGACGACAACAAAATTTGAATTTATAAAAGATTTTTTCTACTCTGATCACATAGATTACAATATACGTTTTAGCTATAAGTATAAGCATTCAGCAACAACTTTTATATGGTTTGCTCCAGACCAGACTCCGACTATTTTAATTAATGTGACAAAAATATGTAGCACGTGTAGCTCAGTGTTAATGACCTTGACAATGGAAAACCACAGAAAAACAGTTTACGTATGTCCGAAAATCAATAAAAATGTAACCATGCTAGAGTTAATATGCATTGGCATTTAAGGTGGGTAGAATTATGTCACAATTGCAAAAAAGGTAATATAAATGTTATGCATTAATTGTCTCTGGGAACAATAAATTATCATTATTATTTTAATGAGCAGAAATTTAATATCGACAAAACAACATCTTTTGCAATTATTCTGAAATTTAAGCCAGAATGTTGTCCCGCAAAATCAAAATAAATGTGTTTGCGGTTGTGTGGAAAGATGCTGAAGTGAGCACAACATTTTTCTGAATAATTTTAACTAATTAATTTACAAACTCCGACCAAGGTTATAATTAAATGAATGAATCAAACTCAAAGTTATGTATATCTTGTTTTCGATGAAGCTTATAAACAACTTTGGGTTTAAAAGCTCGGATAAAAATTAATTTGAGCGTCAATGCTCTTTTGACTTAATTCCTTAAGAGGTTCAGCAAACGATTTTAAAAATAAAAATGAAGCATTTGCTTCCTCTAGTTTGTTTTACTGCCTTTATGACAGTACCTTCCAGTGCTGGCATAGTTGACCCCAGCCTCAAACAACGCTTCTCTATGGGAGGACTGGGTGACACCCAAAATATAATGGTGTCCTTCATCCAAAGCATTCAAACAGTTATCCAGCAAAACAACGCCATGAACTTTTCCAGCATCTCTGAAAAGAGAACCGCGCTGACCAACTCCCAAAAAGGATTTACTGCCGACTCTCAAAAACCTCTCCAAGACTATTTGAACACGAATGGCATCAAATACCAGTCATTTTGGATTAACAACAAAATGACCATTCAAGGTGTGAACTCGGGTTTGGTTAATGCCATCTCAAGCGTTCCTGGCGTGGCAAAAGTCGAAGAAGAACCTACAGCAACTTTAACTCCTCCGCACGCGGGTCAGGGGAATGATGACCAAGCTTCCGGTAGAGTGGCGCGTCAGACGACTGCACAATGGAACGTTCGAAAAATCCGGGCTGACCAGGTTTGGAAGTCATACACAGGCGAAGGGATTGTCGTTTCTGGAATTGGTAGATTTTATAATTCAAAGCTTATCAGATTGGTTATCAGATTCACTTGATAGTTCCATTGTTAATGGTTTTTATAGATTCCGGAGTTCGTTACACCCACGAACTGCTCAAAAATAACTGGAGAGGCGGTGAATATGGCTGGTATGATACCTATGCAAAATCAGAAAAACCAAGTGACTTCGGAGGTCACGGAACGCACACAATGGGAACTATCGTTGGTGCAAACGGGTTTGGCGTCGCCCCTGGAGCTACTTGGATAGCCTGTAAGGCCTGCTTCAACAATACAAACTGTGGCGGCTCTAATCTCTTTGCTTGCGGTCAATGGGTGCAGTGTCCAACCAAAACGGATGGAAGCTCCCAAAACTGCGACATGGCTCCTCACATTGCTTCCAACAGCTGGAATTATGACGAAAGGGGAACTTGGTTTGATGAAGTTATCGACTCTTGGCAAGCTAGTGGTATCATTCCAGTCTTCAGCATAGGAAACAATGGTCCAGATTGCAGGACCTACAAATCCCCTGCCGAAAACCGGAAAGTGATTAGCGTGGGCAGCACAGATTACAGAGATAGGATATCTACCTTCAGCAGTTTGGGACCTGCAAGTAACGATGGGTCAGTGAAGCCAGATATCGTGGCACCCGGAGATGGTGTACTTTCCTCTGTGCAAACTGGGGACGACGCATATGATACATATTATGGGACTTCAATGTCTTGTCCCCATGTCAGTGGAGTGATCGCCCTAATGCTCGAAAAGAATTCTAATCTGAACTATAATCAGATTTACAGTGCAATCACAAGAACTACTGTTAAAAGGGAGTTGGATACAACTAATGCCATAATTTGCGGTGGAAGAGTTCCATCTAGATTTCCAAATAATGTGTTTGGATATGGAAGAATCGATGCATTGAACTCTGTAAATGCTGTCTAAAATTGATAAAATATATTGTTGTTTCGACATAACAAAATAATCTGCTCTATTTCATTTTTACACGTTATGTTATGTGTTTGTGCATGGTAAAAGGCTGAAATTGTCGGATGAATTTATACAAAAACAAAGTAAACTAAATATTACGAAAACATTCTCATATCTACACTCTACACCATACACGAAGTATTTTTCCTTCAATTTTTTAAGTCAGAATGGAATACCGCGAAAGCATAATATACATACTAAATCATTTTAAATCATTTCCATGGAAAATACATATTGTTATGAAAAACCACAGAAAAAATAAAATTCAATCTATTTATACATAGCGAGAATTAATTATCCCTATTAATTAACTATTAATTATCCCTAAAAATTTGTGACATCGTTTTTAAATGGTTGATATTCAACATTGACGATACTTATTGCTTTTGTGATTTTTTTATCCTGCTAATTTTTATCGGAGGAATAACTTACAATCATATTTATGACCTAAACGTTTATTAAATTGTCTGTCTGTAATCAAAAGCTCATTATACGTAAGTCATTCGTTTTACTGCATTCTCATCAATTAAATGTCATTCTCGGTTATCAAACTTCTGACGCTAAAGCTAGTTATAATTTTTTGATGAGCATCATAGCGTCGTTGCATTTTTAAAACCAATTGATTTATTTCTTAGAAACCATTTTTGCTGCGTGGAACTTGGAAGAAGCACTATCTTTGTAAAAGCTTGTAACTGCAAAAATTCTGAGATTAAATGACCACAGACTAATAATAAAAGAGATAAGTAAATATTATAACGAGTTAAACTAAGCCAGAGAGCCCCACAATTAATTTGTTAACAAAACCAATTGCATAACCACATAGTAAATACTCAAGTTATTTCATTTGTTTTATAAATAAATTTTGTGTAAATAAGAATGCTGGAAGGAAAGTAGCTGACCGCAAAATAAAGGCAAAAATAATATTTTGTGTCTTAAAAGAAGTTATAGTTTTAAAATTAATATAATTACGCTTATAATCAACCACAAATTACACACAGACTCTTTTTGTCGCTATAATACCACTATAATTATGTTGATATTTTAAATACAGCAAAACTATAATATTATGCATACTATACTATTGCATACATTGCCCATATATTCCCAAACCCCAAAAAACTAAGCGTTTTTATTAAATCATTATCAAAACTTTGCCAAACAATTCAGTATAGACAGATACAGACTGTATTTATGTGTCAAATGATACACACTAGATATTTTACTTATATTTTGCATAATAATTTGATAATAACTTTTCCAGAAAATTAAAAACTCTTCAGCGATGGAGCCTTGGCAAAAGTCATACATTAAACAAACCCTTTCTGAACTCCAGAAACTAACTGTCTTAAACGTTGAGCTACGAGCCATTCTCCAAAAAGATGTTTTGAGTGATGGAGATATCGACACTTTGGTAAATATACAATAATTTCCTTTTCAAAAGCTAAATCATTTTCATATTAACAAAGCCATAATCAAATAGTTTGTATTTATAACAGGAAACTATTGGCTACAGAGAAGGAAAGATTGCCCAGTCTCAACAATTATTTAAAATTTTGGAAACAAAACATGAAGGATATGAAAAAGTGACAAATGCGCTTCTTGAATGCAAACAATCTGGCGCCTGGACTATCCTTAATAATGGATTCATCAACAATAAATCCAAAATCAGCAGTAATCTCAAACCATCTTTAGTGTTTGCCTCAAAGTTTCTTCTTCAAAATCAAGTTTATACTTTTCAACAACTTTTTGATGGAAAGATCACCACTGAAGATTTGACATTGATAATAAATAACTGCAAAGAAAACGATATTAAATGGCGTACTATAAATGGTGACAATGTTATAGTTCTCACCCGAGACCTTATCCCATCAGAGCCGACATTCTATATTCCAAGAACAATCTCAACTAGACTGTCAGTTGATCCAAAAATATTTAGAAGAAAATCCGAGGATGTGTTTGTGTTTAAAGGCATAATACTGCAGGATTTGAGTAAAATGGTTAACCCCATCCCAACTGAAAAATCTAGCTGGCAACTAATGGCGAAGAAACTCATTTCCCGATTCATTTTATTGGAAAATGACATCGACTGGGAAGAACTCAAGAGAAAAAAATCATCAGAAAATTGGCCAAACCCAATGCATTTGATTACAGTTGAGAAAGTATCAAATGAAGAGCAAAAATATTTTCTGGAATGTTCCACTGGTGGTTCTATAGTCCTCTGTAATCCATGCCAAGAGGAAAGGCTTTTTATGTCTGAAGATGACTTTCTCAATAAAATAGGTGAAGAAAACAATGGAATATCTGGGGTTTGCATTTGTGATACACCCGGAATGGGAAAAACACTTTTGTTTCAAAGCCTTGCCCGAAAAGTAGCAAAAACGCATCCAAAATGCATTGTTGCTTTTATTGAGCTATCAAATTTTTTGACAAAAGATTTTGAAATAGAAATATCAGATGATGAAAGTATATCAATTTCACTAAATCAGATATGCGATCACATTTCTTCTTCAAAATTTTCTAAGAAACTATTACTGAAAGCAGCGGAAAGAAACTGTTTTAATATGCATTTATTTTTCGACGGGCTTGATGAAGTTCCTTTGAAAAAAATGGCGACTGTAAAGAACTTTCTGAAAGCAATAGTTTCAAGTAAAAATGTTAAGATATACGTAAGCTCAAGAGCACATTTACGATTAGAGCTCGAGGAAACATTAAGTGTTATTTCTTATGACATCCTTCCGTTCACTCAAAAAAATCAGGTTGACTTTCTCGTCAATTTTTGGAAATCAATATATTCCAATTTGCAGGACAACAAACTTAAGACATTTGCACTTTATTGTATCCAAAACTTCAGAGAAACGTGCAAAGATACGGAACAGGATTTGGTTGGAGTACCGTTTATATATTTCCTTTTGGCAGATGTACACATCGAAAATGCAAAAATATTCGCCTCTCCTCACAGAAATAGCAAAACACAGATACTTGCCGACTCCTTCTTGGTCTACGAATTGTACAAAACTTTTATGGAAAAGCGTTTCTGCCAAAAATATATTGAAAAGGAAACTATTGACGAAGTTAAAAACTTTCATGTATGGAAAGCACTCCAACTTTTGTTTCCGGAAATTGCTAACGATTTTTCAACCTTGGAAAATATCAATGATGACAACTATCTTTTATTTGGAATTCTTACAGAAATTGGAACTACTGATGATGAACAAAATATTACATTTATTCATAGAACAATGGCAGAATTTCTTGTTGCAGAATATTTAGCTGGAATATTGTTATCAACTAGATCAAATGATAATATCTCTCAAAAAGGAAATGAACTTCAAAAAAGTTCTAGATCACGTATTTTAAAGTTTACCGCCAATAATATCTTTGCCGGAAGTGAAACTATCTGCTTCCAAATTACTCGTTACTTGCCATCCCATTTAAAGACGAAACCTTACATATTTTTATCAAAATTTGACAACGAGACAATTTTGTGTTTTCTGAATGGTTGCTTGGGTACGACGCCATCCGAAAGATTTATTGTTGACCAAGTTGCTATGAAAACGTTTCTGGAGTCTCTAGAATCCATGCAACTGTATCAAATTTTGCAATGTTGCATATATCACAACCACATTTATACTTTTCAAGCTTTCAAGTATATTTTAAAATTTGGGTCAAAGTCTCAAGTTCGGAAACATAAAGTTTACTTAACAAAAAATAGGAAAAGCTTCAGCAAGGAAGGTGAATCAGAGTTACCATCAAAACTACTATTGCTCATGGCTGCAGAATATTCTACCCGAAAAATGGGTGCTGGAATGATAAAAGAATGTTTTGATCTTTACCAAGATTGTTTTAAAGTCAACTTAAAAACATCCTGTAAATGTCTCCAGTTGCCCGAAAAATCTCCCCTTTTAGTGGCAGTAGTGGCACTCCAAAAGGGAAAGTACGAACTATTAGAGTATCTTCATGATTGTGAGGACAAAAGCAAGTGCAATTTCTACGACTTAATTTTGCCATGCATTACAAATAGTTATTGTGACACCTTGGAAATAGTTGAAAGAAAAATTGAAATTTGCGTTTTGTTGATATCGGAATCAGGGAGAAAAGGACGGAAACCTCAGAATCTTAAAAATATATTAGTACAAGGAGATGGAGAGGTACACTTGGAAATTATTAAATTTTTTGTCAAAGAACGTGCCAATATATTTGCAACGGACATGTCCAACCAAACAATCCTGTATTCTGCCGCACATTATATGTCATCAAATGACTTTCGAGAATTCTGCCGATTTCTAATTCAAGAATGCGGTGCAAAGTCACTTTTTAAAACTCAGCATCCAAAATGGTTCCAGCCGCTGCACTATATTCTGAACTTCTTTAGGTTTGTTGATGACGGCACATTAGAAATGATACTTGATGAAATAGAAATTGATGGAAACGAAACAGACGATCAGGGCAACAGCTTGGTATTGGCAGCAGCAACAGGTTTACAAAGCCTCAGTGTAATTAAAGCGCTTGTTGGACATGGAGCAAATTACAAACAGAAAAACAAGTTTGGTCAAAATGTACTTCATTTGGCGGCTATGCGCGGAAACATTGAAATTGTGGAATATTTCTTGTCTACAGAAGTACCATTAAGCTTGGAGGATCAAGACAATGAAGGCAACACTACACTGTTGTGGGCTTTTAATTCCTTGGAAATGGTCAAATATTTGGTAAAAAATAATGCAAAAGTAGACGTCATTAATAACGACGGGGATACTATCGCGCACAGAGGATCGGACTGCATGTTGGATGGAAATGTGTTTCATGAGCTAGTAAAATATCTTTCATATTTACCAAAGGGTTAACGCAAAAAAAGGGCTCCTTTTAACGCAAAAAAATAATAATCGTTTTACGCCTTTAAAGCAACGCATGAGGAATGAGTGGCCAATAATGGCTGAAACAGAAGTACTGATTCATGAAGAATCAAATAAGCAAGCAAAATGTTTATAGATGAAATGCTGTATGGATAACGAAATATATAATTCTGAGTGAGGAAAGATTTAAATCATCAATAGTTTAAGTCGCTTTTCTCGTTTCAGTTTCAGATATTTTTAAAATTTTGTTTTGTTGTTTTTTGGCGATGCTAACTCACAAATTTATACGGTGTAATAGTACTCTGGTTAGTTTTCTACAAGCAAAAACTAATTTTGCAGGCTATAATAACGCGGATTTCAACCATGACAATAAAAAGTTAAATATGCCATAAACATTTGTAGTCATTGATTACTGTTCTGCGTATCGAATCAAAATTCAAGCTTTTGTACATTCATCAATAAATAAACAAATTTCACGATATAACCCTTAAATAAGCCCAAAGGCTTGTAAAGAAGCACATTTCTCATTTATTTTTTAAATATCCATCCATCCATTCAAATGCATATTGCCTGAAATACGCTTCAATTCCCTTAATAACTTCCAGCCGAGTAAAGATTCTAACCACCTTCAACTTCCTCCTAATTTACATTTTCCCTAAAAAGTATCGTCCGTTATTTCAAACGTCTTTCAATCAATCTTTACTTTCTTTGAACCAATATCCTTATTTCCAAGAAAATAAAATTGGGTTTTCCGAAGAGAATAAACAAACAAATCAAAGTTTCAGCAGAAATTTTCGCTAAAAGTAAACGTTTCAGCCTTAACATGTACTATAGTACCCAATAAAATATACATACCGGGTGTGCTAACCAGACCAGATATACGAACAGAGGAAAATCTGCTTTATTCTACTTCCACCGACTTCATTCATTATCATTAGTGCTCCTATAGCAGAATGAAGGATCCACAAACCCAGATTGTTGTCCGACCAAATGATTTACGCTCAATTGTTCACCAACCAAATATACCCAATCTGTTTGATTTCTATAAAATCCTTTGCTTTTCAGCAAAAACACTTGCATATTTTAGTAGTACTCTGTCTCGTATTCGATGATAAAATCCGTTCAAATCTCCGTGACCTGATTTTTCCGTCTTTGTTTTCTTACAATCATCTATCAAGATTTACGGATTTATACGGAGAAAGTCAAACAAAAGGATAACATATGGAAAGGAATCCTCCAAATAAGCTACAATATGGGGAAATCTACTTCCAAAATGGCTAATTCTAGCTGGGATTGGAGATGAGAATGCCTTCTGTAGTTTTTTAGAAGATGCTTTTGGATTGCTATTGATACACTGTTTCACTAACAAACGAAATAAAAGTAAATGATTATGGAGGAAACATATAATTTAAATAAACAAAAAAAAGCAATTTAATGGTAAATAAATGCATTAAATTTTATTATATTTCACAAAGGCTTGATTTCTAAAATGATAGAGAAACCTCTTATTTTAAATTACCTTTAAGTAGTCATTACAATAATAATAGCGTTTTAAAAGATATTAGTATTTTGATTTTATTTGAATAAAAGTTTGATGGACAAAACCGCACTTTTTGTCGTTTTAATTCTACTTCAAAGATGTGATAGCTCATAGTTCTGGAATTTACAGAAGTTCCTTAAAATATTTTTACGGAAAATAAATTGAATTCTTCAATTTCAAACCGTTGGTCTCTTTGCAGGGCACTGACTCATCCAATGAGCTCCATTTGTGCTGCAAAATGCACAGTGCCGTTCCTCCAAAGAATGAGCCCCAGGACATAAATGAGTTCTATTTTCATCATTAAATCCACAAGCTTCTTCATATTTACAAGGTTTAGTTTTATAAAAGCGTCTATTATTTATAAAATCTGGAATCTTTCTGAAAACTTGACGCTCCTGACTTGTATGTTCATCCCACACAAATGGGCATTCATTCCCTTCGGAACACCAAAAGCTATCTTTACATGAACCAGTTTTTATCGGTTTCTTCTCCTTTCGTTTCGTCTCTTTGCGATAAACTGGGACGAATTCGTCTTGACAATTATTCTCAACTTTGTTGATATTTTCTCTGAATTCCAATTCCAGTTTACTAAATCTGTTATCGGATACGAAATTTGGTGTGTCATCTGGAGCAGCGCGGGTTCTAAATTCCATCCAAGTAGTTATGTCCGTGCATATTCCCGGAAATGCTTCCTTCAATTTATACACGTTTGGAAATATATCCCTAAAATCATATTTTTAATTGAGTTTCGACTTAAATTTTTTGCCAAGTTAAAAATTTACAAATGGTACCGTTTTCTTACGTATCAAAAGAGTAAAGTCGCTTATTAGCGCTGCAATATACGCAAATATTTTGAATCCCAAATATATTTGATCGACGCGGAATGTAAAACTCTTTATGGCATGGAATCAACGCAATATTTTCATTATTGTTGTGCATCCACATTCCCAGCATTGGCACTTTAAATAATTCTCCAGCTTTTGCAACACAATCTTTCAAGAACTCCTTTTTATCCATATCCGTTGGCAATCGTACGTTAACTCTAAAAATCCCAGATGTAATTTTTTAATTAAAAATACTTTATGAATAAATGAACAAAATATAGATGCATCATGAATAAAATATTATTGAACATACGTTGCCACCAAAGCTCTATCCGGCTGAATTGGTCTATTTTTATCCCACTCATATTCAGCATATGCCACTTGGTCAAATATTTCATCAATATATTTTATCTCAACTCTATCCGATTTTTCTCTTTCCATTCTTGAATTACTAATTGAAAATCTAAATGCCCATAATTCCACTTTGTAACCATATCGTTTTGCTTTTTTAACCACAGGTATTAAATCCGCGTCTCCAGAAATTATAATAACTGTACAGTCATCCCCGACATCGTCCCTCATATTTATTATATCCTCTACTGCGTCTGCTACAAGAGAAGTATCCACTTCTTTTTCTTTTCCGGTCACCTCAGATTTCCGAAATGTTTGCACGTCCATTTGACTTTTGTCCCAAACTGAGCAAAACAAAATGCATTTTCGGAATTGTTTTTATCAATAACCAATTTGTATATAGTTTAATTAGTTAAGCCAAAATGCTGATTGAGTTTTAGACACAACTTACCAGCTTCCATAGCTAAATTTTTAGATCCATATATTTTAGGTTTTATGAGTAGATTTCGCTTCCCTTTTACTATAGCCATTAGCTTTTTCGTCATAACTCGACAAGGAACATCAACAATTCCTGCCTTAAACCCCTTTACGTATCGTGCTGAATATATTCTAGCTGATTCAAAAATATTAGAATTGTCAACGTACATGAGCACGTTTGGCAAAGGAAAATCATCATTATTATGCTGTACTTTTAGCCCAAACATTTTGTATTGCTTTCTATGAAACAATTTAATAGTAATACGCCACAGCTTAATAATTAACCCATATACTCTGGTTTTAAAAATCAAACTAACTTTTCAGAAATGCAACATCACTTGAATACCAATTTGTAGGTGATGCATTAATGACTTAATATTCTGTGTTATTTTGTGCTTATATTATGTTGGTTGATTCATAGTGATGTGATGCAAAAGTCATGAGCTGGATGAACAAGTCAACAAAATTATCTCGATGCTTCGAGATAAGCCTGGAAAGGAGATAAGCAGAAACGTATTTATTTCCTTTCATTTTTTGAGTGTGAGTTGCTTTCGTATAGTTAAGCATATTCCATTTTCATAACGCACATAAAATGTTTTTGTGGGGCGTGCGCAATGTTTACACAGATTATATAGTTATATTTGATATCAGTGTATTGTGTCATCAAATGGTATAAACGAATTCGTAAGGTTGTTTACAAATGAATGAGACGATTTAACTTATCATTTGTATCATTTTGGAAAAATGAAAAACCAGTTCTTATCAGAAATCATGTTTGATCGTGATACTTATTGGTTGAAAACGTATTACAGATTTCAACGTTATTTGTTCTCATTATTTCAGGTTTTCCTATCCGTTTTTTGTAATATTTCCTCATTTTAACATTTTTTGGAAATTGGATCACTTTCAACTTTCAAGCATTTTATTTATTATTTGCTCAAATTGTGGACTGTGGATATGGAAATCCATATACATTGTTTACGATATAAGTACCTGAATACTGAAATAAAAGATGAAATATAGCCATAATTGGACAGGTGTAGAAACGTAATGCCATTTTTAGCCGTGGATTTGATCGTTTTTATCTTTCCGTACGCTTTTACCTTTGCCGAATTTTGGTATAGTCTGCGTTTAGTGATAAATATAATTTATATTTAATAAAGGCTTATAGTCCAGATGCATATTTGTAAGTTATATCTTCAAACAAAACAACAAATGCAGCCATTTACTACATAATTGTGCATTGGAGACAATGTAGCGTTACAAACTCCGGAAATTAAAAACACGGGATTATCCTTAAACCAGAAACGATAAACAGGAAGTGTATACTATTATAAGCCGATTATTTTAAATTTGCTTTCGCTGTCATAAGTTGGGTAATTTCCTGTTTGCTCTCATGTCTACAGAGAGATGCAGTTTTAAGAATATGCGGAAATATAAGATAATCGTTTCATATTTATACTACATGGTAGAAATATTCTAACATTTTTGAGCACTATGAAAACACTGTTGATATAAATGTCTGCTTTTATAAGTGCATTACATAAAAGGCATAAGCTATGCAGAGATTTGACAAAATAAAAACTACAATTTACTATGTCAATGTGGTACAATTTGATAACATTTTACAGTAAAAATATATTTTGCCACTCGACAGTTCGTTGTTATTTTTGACATTTTGACTTTTATTCACTCATGTTAACATGTTGACATTTTAATGGAAACTAACCAAATTTTGCTGGATTTAGCTACTCTTGCAGATTTCAGATTTGTTGTACTGATGAAAATGTTTTCACCGAATTTTGTAATCGCCTGAAATACACATTTATTGTTGACTTCACTGGTAAATAAAATAGTTGTCAAGAAAGCGGGAAAATATGTTTGCTCATCAAGTATTAACTAAATAAATCTTTCTTCATCAAGATTCCCAGCGTACTCATCCAAAATATACGTAATATATTATGACAGCACATATTAAAATAACAATGAAGGATATAAATGCACCGCCCACCATTGGTTATTTCTCGGGCTAAAAAATTTCAGTAAAAAAACTTCATCATGAGCAGGCAATAAAATTTAATAGTTCGGCATAAAAACATGACTTGTTTTACGATACCCGTTTTCGTTTTTTTCGTTTGACTTACTATTTCTTCTGCAAAAATACTTTCTCCACACTCATTCTACAAAGAGGATTCTCTACTTCTGCGAGCATTACAAAATGAGCAGCAACAAAATCATTTTATTTATCTTTCAATGCACTTTGTTTAATTACCCTGAAAAACAGCATGGGACTGAAATGCTTTGTCTTATTTATGCTTCACGTACACAACTTTTGGATATAAAATGGGAAGGTGTATATTTGCTATAATTTCTGTTGACTGTTTCGTTTACACAACAATGCCAAACATGGCTTCCGGGTTTACTGGGTTTAGACACTTCTAATGGTCATTCCAGGGTATGCAAATACTGTAATATTATGAGGTTGCCAAAAACAGGAGAAGGCCACGCCCTGCAAACTTTCATCTTTTTTCATCAAAACGACTATGAAACATCAAGACTGTGGCTTGATGAATTTATATTTTTTTGGTTGATGTTATGAAGCTTACGTTAACCGAAATTTATTTGGGAGCACCGTCAACACGGTGGCGTTATAATTGTTAAAAGGGACAATGAATTTTATTCGTTATATAAATTTGTTTCAAATATAACTTATCTGAGCAATGGTGGAAAAAATTTGGCAAACAAACTGATGGGGATAATAAAGAGGATACAAGCAGACTAAAGTACATACCATTTATTGTGCAAAAGAGTGGCATCTTATGACAACATTATGACATGCCATCAAAAAAGCTGAAACGGCATTTCGTGTCACTTTTGTGACAAAAGTCTAATGCCTTCTTTGATTCAATGACACCTCTTGTCAGTTTTAGAAGCTGGCGTTGACAGTAGCATCAATTTATATAATAGGTTAAGTTTTTAAAAGTAAACACTGAAGACATTTTTAATAATACATGGGACAGCATGAGAGCGTTAAAAGTTATTTTGACCTGTCATGTGTCATGTAAAAACGTAAGGACATGACTTTTTATTTCTGTACGTTGATATTTTCAGACGGAAAATTTATTTGGCTGACGCAAATAGAAAACCTTATTTACTGTAACTAAATTGCTGTATCCAATTCCGAAGCAACTAGTGAAAGATTTTGATTTTGGAGCGATAAGGAGGAAAGCAGACCCATATTGGAAAGTTAGGGAAACAAGATGGCAAAAATTTATACCTGCAATTAGGACAAAAGCTATTCTTAAAAGCATGAAAACAAAAGTTTCGTTTCTTCATCAGTTTTTCCGATCATTAATTTTAATTAGCTCTGGCAATTAGCAATAAAAAAACTGGAGCAATAGTAATAGTAATAAAAATATGGATGAGGGACGCAGTTTCTTATTTTCTTTTCAGTTTCTTTGCAACAATAAACTCGTCCTTCAACTAATGCAAATAAAAGTCTCAACTATGTACTTTGAAGTTGCCAATGCAATAAGAAAATATGGAAATATAATTTTCCAGATATTCTACACTGTTTGTTTCCTATTGTTTATACATTCTAACATTTTGGTGTTCTCGTAATGAGCGTTCTTTTTGAGAAAATTATTGTCGTTAGTCATTAGCAAAAATGATTATATAGGGCTAGGACTAGTTAAGAAAAGGTCAATGTTAGAACAAACATTAATTTCAATGACTTCAAAACCATTATTTTAGTAAGGGAAAACGTAGACATTTTTAAAAATAAAGTATTATAAGACCTACTTTAATGGGAAGAGATTGAGCTCAACAAAATAGGACAGAAATTCAAATGACACGTCAAGAGGAAAATAAAACTACTGTTTCCCTTTTGCTTCGACGGAATGACTAAGCAAAAGCCGTTCTATATATTATTCTGAGTTTATGGCAAAAATTGCAGTAAACGACTTAAAGTATACTATTCCCCAGATTTCTCAATAATAAACTAAGCACATCATCAAATCAAAGAAGCTATGTGAATAAACTTCAAAAGTAATTGCTATGTAGTTTGTATTAATATTAAAAAACACAATTAATATAAACATGTTCGATTTTCCATGAAAATGTGTTCCATCATCTAATGCTTTCAGACTTTTTACTTAAGCATAATTTATTGGCAAAATTCACGTAAAGTTTATTTTTGTTTTTACCGGACTTTGTTTGTTTGTTTTGTTTTTGTCTGACTAAAAATGAATTTATTCATGAGTCCATGAGTGGGGTAATGTAAGATTATATTGTCGACCACAATCATTTTTAGCCATTGTATATTTTAAAACTCTTTTGGTTTATGAGTTTTGATGGTTAAGACGAAACAATTATATTTTAGAATTTGGACCCTCCACTTTTTGCAATTTGTTTTCAGTTCCATGGTTTGCAAATGCAAATTTGCGAATTCCCGCTTTTGCTTCCACATGAATGAAAATTTTAAGGAAAAACCTGCAATCAGAGAATAAGAGTCTTTGAATTTCAACAGAACTAATATATTTATTGTTTTGTCTTTGATTGCATGCGCCAACGTCTGCTTTAGCACACCATCTAGACACCCAATATTTTTAGTGTAATGAATAAGAAAAAAACTTTAAACAGAAAGTAACGGTGAAAAGGTGGATTCTTTTGTAATCTTCAGTCACATGAAATAAGTCATAAATAATTGGATGCTTCTTCAACAAAATTACAACTTGGAATGTTTATAGTTTATAGTCTTTATAGTAAAGGCTATAGAGTAAAAAGGAAGAAAAGTGAAGTACAGACCACCCATACAGAATCTCATTGCACATCACTCTACTCGTTACTATTGCTATTAAAAAAGACATTACGACATGTCATTCTTTTTTCTTTTCCCGACAGTTTTCACTTTTCACTTGTGAAATAGTTGAACTGACAAAAACAGTTTTCTCATTGTAAATACTTGGTATTTTGCTCTTTGAATCTTTTGGAAGGATTATCACCAACAAATCTATGTATAAAACTGAGATTCATCATGTTTAAAGATTAAAAAGCACTAAACCGAACTCCAGATATGTTAAACTGCTTTATTTAATAGTGCTAGAAAGAATTATTTTCGATTTTGCGATAAAAACGATTTTCTACTTCACAAGATCACCTTGTAATTTTTATTATTATTTTGAACTTTGTACTGTTAAATGTTGCTTAAGCTAAACAGTATTGTTAATTGTCCAAAAATCTAACTGACAGAACTTTATTTTGCTAAGGCTCCACGTAGACGTAATATGACTGATATGAACTGATTGAGACTTATGTTTCACCAGAAATGTGAGGAAAATTGAGACAAAACTAGCTTACTAGGAACTCATAATACAAACTTATTCTCCAGGGAATTTCTGCTTTCACTCAACAAAAATACCGCAGAGCAGATACTTTTTCCGAGAACTTTGTAGATAGCGTGCGCCATAAAAATAAAATAAAGTCGACCATAAACACTGGTCATCATCATAATCCCAATTCACCTGTACCACTCTCGCTCTGTGATTTTTTATTTAAGTATAACGCCCTATTTACTTTCCTCTATCCACAAAGCATTCCGGGAAAAAACAAACACGACGACATGAACGCAAAAAGCTAGCGTTGCCTGCTAAAATTGGCTATGTAGCAGCCATGCAATTTTCTCCGAAAACGTTTACATTTTTATTTACACGGCGAACATCAGAGACGAAAAGAGAGAGACAAAAAACTATAAAAAGTGAAGGATATTATGATGGTCATTTGAATTCGTAAGCCTCCTTTTTTATTCATCTCATCTTGTTTCCGGTTTACTTCTGTTTTATAACATACTGTCGGTAGTTAATGTAAGTGTAGAGCAGCACTAACGATGATTTAAAATGACCGCAGAGCTTTTCGTTATGTTTATTTGTTTACATATTTCACTTTTATTACCTGTAAATATGCAAATTTGTGAAGTCTCGTCTTGTGGAACAGAACGAAATGCGCATTTACTGCTTGTGGGTGAGTTCCGTTATTTTTAAGCGAAAACCGTAGATCAATATTAGGTACGAGTATATAATAACGTAAATTACAGCAATACGCCCACAATTTTTTGAACTCATCTAAAGGAACTAGATAAACTGTTAGTTAACTTTATTGTCAGAAACCGGGCATTAAATTGACTGACCTAAAAAATTAAATGTATAAAGAAAATACAAAAACGTTTAGAACTAACGAGAGCCAGAAAAATGTCACAAAACGATGAAAAGAAATTTAGTATTTTTGCATAATAATAAATGATGCGCAGAATTTAAAAGGCGTTTCCAAAAAGCGGAATTTTAGAAATTGTATCTATGCAATCAACCTAGTTATGTTATAATGCAACTGCTGGTTTTGTTTTGGCTTTGTTTTATTACTTTAGACATAACCTTTTTTATTTGTAAAAAATTGTCAAAAAACGGCTGTTTTTCTTCTCGTAAGCATCGCCATTTTGTAGGATTAAACCATTAAACAATGCATTTGAAGCTAGTAAAAACCGGAAGTTGAAGTGAAAGAGATGAAAAAAGTTCATAAAAATGCCATCAGCAGCTGAGTAGTAGCTAAAGCAGGACGATTTTCCGGCTGCAGGATATAGAGTGGAAGTGAAATTCAGCAGTAAAAGCAGATAGAGTGTGAACTGTGATCGCCGAACTGTGGACAATGAGCTTGCTTTTCCCTTTTGTTCGACAGAAACATTGCGCTTTCTTTTATCAATTTTTGCTGTTGTTGTACTTGTGGTTTCCTTACTTTTACGGACCGAGTATTTAACATATTATAAGTAAACCTTAAAAATGCAGTTCAATATGAATAAGCCCATATTCACTAAATTCTGCAACATAGTTTCAACTGCAGCTTCTAGTAATCTTTTTAAACATGAAACGTAAGAGAAGTTTGCATTTGATAAATAAGTTGAAAATAAATACTTTTTGTCACGCTTTTTGTAAAAATTATTTTCTTCCTTTTGTTTATTCATCTTTGATCTTTCTAATTCCATCTTTGCATCACCATCACATTATCCGATACCTGATACTTTCAGGATTCTCCAACAACCAAATAAATTTACGTTAAAGCTTTATATTCCTAGCTTCCTCTCCGTTTGCTGGTATATCATACACCAAAAGTTTATCGTTTCCGGTTCAATGAACGCACTATTTCTTTAATACAAAGCATTGCTCATGGTTTAAGGAATCCGACAATATGATTTGTGCTTATCATGAATATAATATTGTCATTGTAATACATTTTCATGAATATCTATACTTGACAGTCTTTTCTTTTCTCCAAAATAGACACGCCATCCAAAACTTTTTACTGATTTTCATCAAGTCAAGAGAGAAAATCATGCATGGCTCAATGATGAAAATGCCCTTATTGTGTCAGGATAATAGGCAGATAAAGATGCTTTGAGCCAGAAAAATGTGATCGTGTAGAACGGAAGGAGAAGCTCAACTATCTGAATACTTTAGTATATTTATGATGTATTAGAGGTATACTGAAGAAAGGGAAGTATCTTTTGACCTACCATTCATTCATAGGTAATTTTAATTCAATTTACAAATGTTTGTTCCTTTTCTTAAAACTGATATACTACCAGAAGAATAACTGCAGATTATTGTTTTGGCATTGTTTTAACTAACTTTTTAAGCATATTTGTAATTATTGGAAATCTATTTCTGAGCTCTTAAAAGTATTGCTAATCCATATTTCAAATATTCTTTAAATTTTATAGCTTGAAATGTTTACTCTGTTCTATATTTGTTTCATAATGAACTAATATGAAGCGCTAGTAGTGTAAAAAAAGTGTCACCAACTACCAGTGGATTTCCTGTTTCTGTAGGCAGTACACTTAATTTCCGTCGTGGAAAGAGTTATCTCAAAATGTTATATTCTCATGATTCCGCTCAACTTTCATTTTCCTCATCAACTTTCAAATTTTATTGTTGTTTAATGGAAAACAAATGAATCATCCTCACAACTTTTTTTGTTTAATATTCAGTACTTTTATTTACAGGGTAATGACAACTATTTATAGAAAATATCTTTAGAAATAAAATACACTCAACCAAAGACAATGCCACGCGTAGTTCTATCAGTGATTGCCGGTTCTCTATTTCCAAAACGCACATTTCCTTTTCCGGAATAAAATCCTTTTCAACTTCTAATCCTGCTCTCTGTAGTTAGTAGTCTTGTCGTTATTTAATCTGTTGATAGTAATACGTAACACCAAGGAGACACCGGAAAAGTATAAATACACATCATCTGAGTAATCGATTGTGCTAGTATATACTACGCATCTATTCAAAAAGTAAGCCTGAAGCAAATCAAGAAAAACTTTCTCCCCGTTTGACGGAAGTGATCTTCTCCAACTCGGTAGCTTAATCTTCATTGCCAGATTTTAGATAAAAAGAGGAATACAGATTGTACTAGTGACTAGGTTAAATGAAGTACTACAAAATAGAAGTAAAGTTCAAACTTTGCCAACAAACAGAGAAAAACAGCCAAGACTCGGCAGACACACAGTAATCATACCACATACCAAAACATCCATTATACCTAAACATTGCACGTTCTAGATCCCAAAAGTAATTACTTCAATGGAATAATCAAATAAAGAAGCATTTGGTCATCGATTTACGCCTAAAGCCCAATTCAACCTTCCAAAATATAGGCAATTAAATTGATGGCAGCATCCCACAAAGTGTGAATGGACTATATATGAAATCTGTCAACGTAGCACACAGTTTTGTTAGTTTTTGTCATTTGACAGAATTCATTGTTTACACCTATTCATTCAAAATTGATTTTGAAACAAACAATGCAAAACTGATAAGGAGCCTGCATCACCAATAGTTGAATAATGAGAAACGATACAGATGGTAAATGCGATTTCCAAGAAGGAGAAAGTATCAATACAAAGCTAGAAGACTAATGAACGTACGTATATATATTGACGTTATTACCGCTTGAGCAATACTTCCAACTTGTTTTAATTTGACATCTAAAGAAAAAGTAACTTCTGAATTGGATGTAAAAGCTTAAGAACCTTAAACAAAAGGTTTTTTGAACCTGACATTGAAGCCACCTGTCTTCATATGTCAGCTGCCACTACACAAATATTATACCAAATAAATTACTTTTACGTGTAGGTTATAGCATCAATTGTCATAACTTTACATTTAAATGTCCACTGAAGTTTCTTCTTCCATGATGTTTTGAATTTAGCTACTTCAGAGTTTAGGAACATTTCATAAAAAGTTTACGAAACTTGGTGAAATCTGAATTTCAAATGTGGACATGTTTCATAAAAGACAATGGTTATAGTCTGAGGGCATAAGATGCAGTCGTTTGGATTAGTGCTTTTTATATTGTGCTGCCTGAGGACATAATAATCTATCCGTTACATAAAATTTCACGTGGAAATCAAGCTTAAAGTCTATTGTCTCTCTGATGTTTTGATGGAGCAAAATTTCCAAAATAATTCCTGCTTTATTTACCAATTACTCCACAGATTGCCTTCATTCTCATCAAAATCTCTTTGAGTGAACAAATGAAATGAACACATGCTAAATATTTCACGTATAACTCTACACAAAATGCAAACACAATCTTCATTATTTCCGACGGACTGCGGGTAACATACTTACTATAAAACATAGTTCTCCGTAAAACTAAAACCGGCATGTATTTGGTATACAGTTTTACGGAAATCAACCTTAGGTGTTGGGATCTCAGTTCACCTTGCGCCACAACAGTAATATGCGCCAGCATGAGAGCCATCCATATAAACATACATACACAAATCACTGAAGAAAAAACAATGGCAGCATCACCAAAAACACCGGGACTTTATGTGCCGGTGTACTTTGCTTACATTTCCCATCAATGCACTGATGGCATTGAACAAGAAAGCGTTGTACCTCTTTGTTCATATTAGTCCATTTACTTATTTACTTAGCAAATTTTGACTAAAACTTGCGAAGCAATAATTTGCTTGTCAAGATGTGTTTGTGAAGATCGATGGGGTATCAGTATAATTCAAATCAGCACAACTCTGGATTAGAATATTTAAGCAAACAACGCAGAAGTACTAAACAAACGTTAAGTAACCCATATCACAGTATATCTTTTATATTTGCTGCATATAGTACAGGCAAATATTTTTGCAATTTATGGAAAGTATTTTCAATATATTTTTATAAATTTGGATTTTGTTTGAGTCATCTATTTTAAAAGTCAGACATTTTACTAAATAAATTTAACGATCTGTTAAATGTGGAGTCATTCATTTATCTTTTTGTTGGTGGACAATACGAATGTCATTGTACTCATAATTATAAGTTATGGATCAGACAATCATAAAATGTGGAGAAGCTAGGGCTTAAAGTAACCGCAAGACACAGTTTCTACTGGTTCTAGTTGTAATTTATTTTTATTATGATTCTATGCATCATTTTTACCATGTCTATATATTTATGTTTTAACTTCCTGAATCATTTTATTAGTCTAGTTTTATACTTTAGTGACGTTGTTTACTGTTCACCATGCAGAAACTATGCATTTTATCATATGAAATCTTAAGACAAACCTCTACTTTAAGAGCGTCATATTTTTATATATTTCTTCTTTCATCTTTGTACTTTCACTTCACCAATCCAATAACAAAAAATGGAAAGTTTGCTTCACAGTACGGTGTAGTCATGCAGCAGTTTTATTAAACTTAAATACTATTGATGTGAAAAGACACATCTTTTTTGGAGACGCTGCTTCCTCCATATTACGAATAGTTTTTCGCCGGTGAAAGCGCTTATTGTAGCATGTAGCACCGAGGCTTTTTAAAACTAGTACGTTAGTATATTATTTCATGACAGATGCACAGATATACTATTTGAGAATAGTAAGAAGTGGCAATGCATAAAATACACGTAATGATAAAATATGGTGCAATAATAAGTATATTTTTAGTTCCATTCCAAGCAAAAGTCATGGCAAAAACACATTCCTGCTTCCCATGCCGAAAAATCAATTCTGAAAACTCTGTATCCTTTGCGTCACTAACATGCACATAGCTAATTTGATCTTTTCACTTTACAGTAGTATAACAAACTTGATTATAAGCTGCTTGAGTTCCTTAGTATTAATTGAATTAGGATTTTAATCAGAATGCAAATGGATTAGAATGTAATTTAATTAATCATGATCTTAAAAAACAGCAATCAAGACTCAAACTCAATTTTCTCACTTATTAACTTCTTTGATGTCATAAAAAGTACTCAATATTCCAGAAAATATTTGCTGTAGGCTTAATGGTTGGATATTAGTATTCTTAATAAAGCATCCGAGAGTTAAAAGAAAGCTGTATAAAAATATACATTTATTCACTTACCAGATAAATAGTACATTCCTCATCAGCTTGGATACAAAACTAGGAACTTCATATTCATGAACAGAAATTGTGTTGGTACCGGGTTTAGTAAGATAAACTTTTATGTTATAATTGAAAAGTTTTCATTGCCACAACAGAACTGTCACTGTTGTTAACTGTACTGTAAACTATAATAGTTGGCTATAATGTCTATTCTTCGAATGGAATGTAGTTAACTTTGTGTTTTCAGCTGCAAATATGGTGCTTTCCTCAAAGCAGGTTGAAATCACAGAAAGTATAGTCAAGTTGAATCTGTAAAAAATAAGAAATTTTGCATTAGTATTTTTACGAACTAGTTGCAGACATCAGTATAGTTTATGTGCCGATAATTTTTTGCAGTTTGAATAATTTGAAATTTTTAGCCTTATTATTTCAATAAACTTCACCTATTTTTAATGTATTCATGTGAAATGCGTCCATTGTTTGGATTTTTACCAAAAAATAAGCGGTACGATAGAGTCAGTGGAAACTGGGAAACAAAAACAAATTGTGCCATGCCATCCTTGCTAAACATAAGACGATGGTCTTCCATATTGTGTTTTGTGGTACAATTTATTTTCATTTTGCTTGCATTTTAATGATGATAATGGTCCCCTTGCGTGTAAAAGTTTAGTCTGAACAGGAATTTTTGTTTTTAGTTCTTTGGTCGTAAATATAATGAAATAGAATTAAGATTGGAAACAATGGTTCCACATTACAAAAACGGTGGCCAAAGAATAATGGACTAAGCATGTAAAATAATATAAAATTAAACACGAATATCTCCTTTTGGATATTTTACACTAGAAAAATTTCACACCTGAACATTTACTGAAGGATTAATCACAAAAGATTTTGTGGATATGAATAGGCCTGTGAATATTTTGTGTTTGTAGACCTTTTTAACAGAAATGTATACTCCTGCTGTGCAATGGCTAAGATGTTTCTGTTCTGTTTGGATGAAAAAGCTGTCTGACTGGAAAGTTGGAAAAGATCGCAAACTTTCTGTTTTCTCTTTAAGCAGCAGACTTGAGGAATAGGAAAACTAAGCCTCAGCAGCGCAATGAATGATTTACTACAGCAATGAATATTTCAAAAGTTTCCAGTATTATAGTAATAGGTTTATTTGAAACTAAGAAGTATCGCACCCATGCTCAACAGTCAACAACTGAAAATGGCAATAGAATCTCTATTGCTATCTCAAA
>JAQFYG010000773.1:0-24556 GCA_034694325.1 Entomobrya corticalis | reverse complement strand
TAATAAGCTTAAAAGTCAATAATTCACAATATTCAAGTCTCACAGTTACATACTTAAATAAAAATGAAATACAAAAAATGTAACTTTAAATAAAGAACCCAACAAAGTTTTTACTTCATATCACACTGCTTTAATTTAATTATAAACAACAACAGTTTTCTCTATTTTTATATGCTAGAAGTCATTATCTTCAGTACATTCAGGCTACCATGTTTAGTAAAAAGGACTTATGATATGATGATAATATTTTATATTTTACATTAACATGTTCAAAAATTAGTACTATCATAAGCTCTAACTAAACCCTTTGCAAATATTTCCATAATTAAATGTATTTCCTAGCTTTGGTGCTTGAAATATTCATAATTCGGAGGTGGATTGTCAAATCCGTTTACCGATATCTTTAATTTAGCTTTATTTCATGTTATATGTGGACTATTACTACAGTGCTTATTAAAAAGCATAAAAAATCATTGATGCTTTTAGTAGCACTCATAAATATATGACTATCTTTCGGTTGCTTAGGTACAAAATCCGAAATGCTTTACATACGTACATAGTAAAATCTGTTTCTGTTTATAGTTCATTGTATAATGCATTATTGATGAGACTTCCTTTCGAAAACAAACCAAAGCTTTTAATATAAACCAAGGTGTAATGAACTTTCCCCAAGTTATAATAAAAAAGAATAACAAAAGCAATGAATACCGCATTCATATACGCAAAACATACAAAACAGTACGTAATATGATCTGTTTTAATCAATTTATGCCCTCTGCTTTTGTAGACACCAGCACTCACGTTCTATTACACTTGTTTACGGCATGTAGTTTTGAGTGTTCATGAAATTATGATGTTCATTTTGATGTTCGCGTAATTGAGGGAAAATGCTCTTCTTGTGTTCACAATATTTTTCGCATAAATACATGCATAGTTTACTTTAGTACTTGCTTGCTTATTTAGCTGAGTCATAATACAATGGACGATTGTCTCGCAGTGTTCAAAGATCCATCTTTAACATGTCAGTTTGAGAAAGAATGATTGATGACGGATGGAGTTGGGAACTCGTCCGGAAAGGCGACACTTAAGTAGCATGGCATCGTTATTAATAAATTTGTGAAAATCTACTTTCCAGATCTAAGACGACGAATATACCAAAACTCAACATTGCAAGTTTTGTGCCCCTTTGTTGTTATATCATGCTCATACTTAGAGATAACTAATTTTCATAATATATAAGTAACACATTATACATGTTAAAATATGCTGTTCAAACAACAGCGTAAACTATGGCCACCTAGTATTTAATATTATGGTCCAAATTAAGTAGCTAGCAACACCACAGCACCGAAACCTTTTAATTAACTATGTTTGCGCAATACTTGTTTACTTGCCAGCCACAAACTGCAAAGATTGTAAATATAAGTTGCCAATGTATGTAATGTTGTTGCTTTCGGAAATTGATTTTTTGTCATGAGACTGACTTTGAAAAGTTTATCACATTTCAGAGAATTTTGTTTGGTTATAAAATGTTTGTCAAAATAAGATTCATTTGTTCGATAGCCATGGTCATGAAACACATTTCATAGTATGTAATTAAATTCTGACAATGTGTTTAAGTAAATATCACGTTTTTAAATACTTTTTATTAGTTAATTGCAAGCTTGTTAAAGTCAAATGATTACTTTCGTATGAACAAAAACTTTTATCGTTTATTATTGTTAAAGGATAAATTATTAACATTTTCACAAATATTCCTATTTAAATTGCAACATTCAGGCGGTCCAGGCATTGCATTCTCAATCACTGAAGGAGACGGCATACTTTTTTGGACATATAGGTAATACCTATGCTCAACAAGGAAACATGAAGCACTCAAAGTAATTAGTCACGATTAAAACCTTTATTCTTTTGCCAAAATATTTTCAGAAGTGTGTGCATGTTTCATTTGCAAAACTCCAATTTTGCCATGTATTAATCGCCTTTGTGTATCCCAGGTGTAAAGCCAAGGAATATAACAGTTACCTATTTCTCAAGAGAGTTATTGAATACTTCCTGTACCAAATACCTCTAGCTATCTCTCTGGCGACGACCAACGGTAAAATACACGCATGAAACAGAAAAAACAAAAATTGCGATATACTACCACTATTCTCCATAAAATATTTACACAAAGGCTCTGGTTTCCTGTTTGTAGAACAAAATACACATTCACACATGATCAGAACGATAACTGGAAAAGTTGCATAATATACTGTAGAGATATGTATATCATCGTCACTCCCTTGCATGCAAGTAGATTACAAGTCCACAATCATGAATGATTCAGCATTTTAGTATTTTGTGTATACGCTTTCCCTGAGCTCAAATAATCCATCATCATGGGATCTGCTCAAAGCACTCTTGTATTTTATGAATGATACATGAGTTTGAGTACTATTGCGCTTAAAGTCATACCTATGGGAAATTAACAGAAAATGTGGTAAAGACGTACTTAATTATATGATTAAATGACCATGTCATATATATCGTACACCTATAACATTTACAAAAAGTGCTCAAAGTACACACGCAGTCATTTTTATAATTCTGAGTAATTATGCATCGACCAACATATTATGGCTAACAAGTAAGTACTCCTAACAGGCTCTGATGCAACTTAATTGTTTCATCACAAAATGCTAAAAGCACGAGATGGAACCGATGAATACGGATAATTGTCAATATTGGTTTTTTCTTTAGTATCTATTACTTGATTATAATAATATGTTTTCATTACACATAATATACAACTACACAATAGGAGCAGATCTTAGCAAATAGTCCATAAATTACACTTGACTTGCTTATTTCAAACAAAATTTCAGAGTAGATTTGTATTCAAAAGCACACATACTCGCTGTCATTTCATTTCATTTTGATTATAAATGACAATTATAAGTTGAGTGAGTGAGCTCCTGTAACATGATGATATTTTTCGTGTGTGTTTTGAGACCCAATTCAATTTCATTATGATGAAGTCAGTTGTAAGTAAACCCAGAAAATAATTGATTCATGAGAAGAAGTACTCGTTGAGTGCAACAAAATACCAGTGCATGACAGTCTTTTTCAGGCAACGATCTTTTTGTCAGTTACCAGAACATTCCCAAAATAAGACTAGTACGTGGTTCAGTAGTGTAGCATCGTATGGTTACGAAAGTAATTGAAGTCATATATTGCGAAAAGTGTGCGCTTGAATACCTGTAAAGCATATACATTTGATTTACCGTTTAGACTTGTTTTTTTCTTCTTCTCTGCTTCTTATGAACTCTCTCCACTGCTCACTCATTCACCCTCCCACTTTCACTTCTCCTTTTACTTGACTTGACACCGGAACATTTCGTTCTTCATTACGTGCAGTCTTGTTGTCCGTGCCTCAACTCCCAAGATACTTAAAATAGATCTATTCACTTTTCCTTGTCTACAACAACGCAACATTAGCTGTAGTCGTATGCGAAAAGGTATCTTTATGCATATTTGCCTATAGTTTAACTTACCTGTGCTCTGTTACCAGTTACTACTAATGCACATAATGCTATCTTCTATTTAGGCTACTTTTGCTGCTGATATTAGGTGGTCTCAACATGATTTCTCTAGGAAAATAAGATAATGCATTAGCAGAAAAGGCAGAAAAACAAAAAATGAAAGGAGTTCGACAGCAGACAACGAACAAGGGGCAAAGAGGCTTACTTACTTTAATTCAACTTTCTGCCAAAATAACGTGGTTCTTCTCAAGATGACGGTCTAACTCTAACCAACCACACACACATGCACACGTAACGACGATATTTTTCTTTTGCTAGAAACTATTGTAACATATTGTAAGAAAGAGGACAATTTTTTATCTAAACAACCAACTACTACCAACTTACAATATAACCACTAAAAGTACAATTTCTAGTGCCTCTGGTAGTTGTGATGTACCCAAGTGTATGTGTGTGATGCATTATTAAAGTTGGATGAGTGGAGGCTTAGTCGTTTGACATCCTATTTTGGGTGAATTAACTATACATATTTATGTTGAAGGTAGAAGGACCGAAAAAATACTGAACAAAATGATATAAAATAACTATGCGTCAGTAGAAGTAGCTTTTTCATTTTTTATCAAGTTGCATGTGTAAACGCAGTAAAAGTTATGCAAAAAGCTAGTATTATATATATGCATGATACGTATTTGACATAAACTGTGAGGAAAAAAGAAAAGAAGCTTTACTTTTGCGATAAGAGTACCCATCCATTGGGAATCCTTAAAATGCTTCCGCTGGGTCGGAATTGCGACACCTCAGCAACGATGGCAAGAAGGAAACGCCTTGCTTCATGCACGCATATTATTATACAAAATTATTTCGCCAGAACTGAATTACATGATATGAAAACCCTTTTGCTCACATGCTAGTGTATGTTCAGATATTTTGTTAAAGTCATTTACTATTACAAAATCCAACGCATTAGAAATGGCGCAGGCGGTTGTGCTTAACTTATCCGATAGTTAGTATCTGTTATGGAGATATACAATTTCGAAAATTATAGGTCACACATAAACATTAGACCTTATTGTCTGTTTGATTATTATAGAAAACGTTACTATAGTTTTTAATATTTTGTATCATGTAGGTCGACAATTTATGATTAGATATTTTCTGACAGCATAGTATTAACTTTCATTTTGAGATTCAATTTTGTCCTGGTGACAGATACTTCCCATTTAAAGATCGTTTATCAATGTAGAAATTTTTAATCTTCTTGATCCTTGATATAACTACTATATGATATAGTGTATCCTTGCGTTTTATAATTTAAGAATTATAGCATATATTTTTGGCGTAACAGTTGAGTTAGATTTTGGTTGAAAGCTTATTTGCATCCGTGTTTTTTAGTATACGTATTACATATATTTAATATGTACAATTACTGTTAGATAATTAAGGCAGATCATGGATTCAATTTCATTCTACACTACAATAATTCATATCGTAATTCGTAAGTTCTGGTGGCAATTCATGTTATTTTTAGTTTCACTTAATATGAAACTTCCAGATTGCATAAATGCATCTGAGGTAAATGCAAGGCAAAAATAGAGCTAGTTAAAAATACATTTTACAATCACATGCATTTTAGTCTTTCTATTGAAATGCATAACTTGTCTTTCGGTATTTAAACCCCTTTTTGTCATTCTCTGAGTATGAAAAAAAAGTTGTAAAAACTTTTAGAGCAGAGAAAAGTATGTACGCTCGTGTTGTGCATACTTGATGTCCTCTATTTGAATTTGGCCCTATGAGATTTGCACATTTCCATCTCCCTAAAAACTCTGATGCACTCGCGATCCCCATACGCTTTAGAAAAAATACTAATAAAATTCGGATAACTGAGCAAAGAATCATTTTTGACTTGGATGCATTAGATTGACCGTAAGATCTAAAATTATCGCGGTGAAAGTGTAAGAGGATTAAATAATTAGTCGAACCTATATAAATATCAATGTCAATATTTATTTTAAAGTTGATAGATACTGTATTGTTACCAAAACATATAATATATATTATGTGCGCAAGATAAACTTAGCATTAACCTACTATAACTGTCTTTTCAATAAGTTAAGTACTTGTTAAGTACATTGACTCAATGAGCTGCTAAAATAAGCAGTACACTCATGAAAGCAGTTCAAGTGAAAGTGAAATGAGTAATTTCTTCGAAATTCCATGTCATTCTACTCTTTCTTTACTACATATAAACTACCCCTGACTGATAAAAATAATACGAAGGGAACGCTATTTTTTGTGCGAATGAAAATAATTATTGGAGTAAATAAAACAGAATAATAAAATTGGATACAACGTAACTATCTTTCAATACGTTGTTATTAGCCTAGGAGTGAAAGGCGTTAAGTATTTTAATATGTCTATTATGCCTATACCTTTGTCCGCGGTATCCCAAAAAGAAGGCAAAATAATAACAGTAATAATGGACGCAGTACATGAAAGAATGGAAGAAAGTGAAAGTGCTCGTCACAAAGAAGCAACTCCAATTCGCTGTCCATATCTATTTCATAGTTCTTTACTTACACTGTTTACTACAACGTCATTTTCTTGTTCGACTACCGGGTCTAAATTACCACGTTGTTCAGGATATGGAATGAGCTTGTGGACGATGATGAGAGGAGTGGTGAAGAGCACAAGTAAAAGTTCAACGACACAATTGGATGGTCATAGACAGTCTCCTACGTGAAAAATATATCCCCACTTAAAACTTTTACTGTGCACTTCTATACTCATCCAATAGAGAGTTTCCATTTTTGCCATCGTACCACACCGTCGTCACCCCTACTACCACACACAGCCAACAATTTATTTCAAGTGGAATCCATTGCCACTCCACTTCTTTCTGCATAATGTGACTGAAGGCAAAGAAGGAAGGAGTAAAAAAGGAGAAATTGTATAATCTAAGAAATAAATTGGAAAGGAAAACTTGATTACAACAACCACACATATAAATACTACTTTCAGTGGACAATTGACAGACTGCTTTTTGCCTTCTAACTCAACCGTTTTCCGAGTCTTAAGGGGAAAACTACACTAGGGAAGAAGGGAAAAATGTCAAGTAATTTCAACAGAGGCCGTCAACGGACGAGATACAGATATCTTCCAGTAACACTCAAACCGGCAAGTTCTTTTTACTTTTCCTTCTGTTTTCCCCTTTAGTTTTTTCTTTTGTCTATATTATTGCACAGCTAATGTTATTCGTCGTTTCATTGAGTGGAAAAAGGAAGAAAAAACAGTCCTTGAAAATGGAACTGGCGTATGCTTACTTATTAATATGTACCCTGGTGGTGTAGCGTCACTCATGCAGTTTGAGTGGGAACAGTGTTTGCATTAAGTATTGGAGAAAAGGAATAAAACATTGGCAGTAAAACAAAATAGAATAATGTTATAGCTTCCCAGAAACTCCGAATTTGGAGCATTTCAAATATTTGCACGTTTCAAGTGTCTTGAATATAACCATTTTTGTTTGTTTATTTATTTTTTATTCATTGGAAAATTGATTCCTCCTTCGGATGTAGTTTGGAAAGGAAAGTCAAGTGAACGAGCAAAAAGTAGTTTTTGTATAGTTACAATAATAAATTTTAAGATAAGGATATTCTTACGGCCATATAGCTTTTAAGAAAGACGAGATGGAGAAAAGCTTGAAAACAACAGAATTGAGCTGAGCTTTTCTCATGAGAGCTTTAGTATATTCTTGAAATTTTATAAGCATCAGTCTTCACATTGCAAAAGTTTTGCATATATTAAATCATAGATAGCTTAGGACAGTTTTTCTTCATTAGTTGAACAAACATAATACTTCATTGCCTTTAGCAATTATTCAAATGCATTTGAAACCGTCAACCTTTTAAGAGATTTCAATGTATGGAGAGTGGCTTTCCAAACTTTCAGCAAATCTGCCTGCCACTACCTAAAAGCAATATTTTACGGGGTAATGGTAGACGCTGTCGATGGGCAGATAAGCTCCACGAGGTGATGAAAATTCACGTTCAATGTTTTTGCAAAATTTATTCTCTTAAATCCTCAGAGTACGTACATGAAAGCCATTATAGTATTTTATAGTTCAAACTGTAAAAGCTAATGTAAGTATTTCTTCACGAAGATACGTTACCCGATAATATAAAATATGCATGGGATCCAGCATAACATTTCGATACAGATCAATTTATATAATCAAAGCTTCAGAAGACTTTATCTCTTCCATAGAGATAAGAACCAGCAGACTCTGTATTTCTCCCTTTTGAATGTTATGTTATCTTAAAGTGCGTAGTTGATATTGCGATACCAGGAACAAGCTTAAAGAATACATACTCTCTCTTACTTATATAGTCTTTTTCAATCAAAAGGGATGAATTCGGTAAGTGTAAATTCCCCAAAACAAGTATTTTATATAAATGCCCTTTAGATTCGTAGAGAAATGAACATAAGAATAATGTTTCACGATATTGGTAACCACATTCACAGCCAAAAGTAACAGAGATTTATAAATAAAAGTAAAAGTAGATATAAGTTAAACCACCGCAAATTGAAGTAAAGAGGCCATGGAATCTTTCAATAAATTAACCTGTTTTTGTATTTTTTATGGTAACGTACTGTGATTATCAATCGCTTTACCGAAGCAGACTTCCCAGTCCAAATTAATTTGATTTTAATCTAGTGAAAGTTCCAGCATGGATAATATCAATTTGTTTATACACATATGACATGAAGTAAAGATGTAATATAAACGGTTCATAGTATAGAGATTAAAGCCTTTTACCATTCACAGAAAGTACCAGAATTTCTTCAGATTTCAAGAGAAATGTAGTACAATTTTACAACATAAAACGCTGTGTATCTCAAATCCCACATTGCCAACTTTTTCCAAGAGTAAAAACGAGCAAGCAAGGTTTATGGCCTCCGTTTCTTGCTGAAACGACCTGTATCATAAGTACAAATACGTGTAAGCAATGAATCCAGAGAAAAGCAACGAAACGAAGGAAACCAGGGTAAACTGCCACTGGGATCGTCACGGAAAAGAAAGTTGAGGCAAACTAACCAAGGGAGACAAAGGCGACCTCTTTGTTTCAGTTTTCTAAAAAAAACATAAATCTTTCTGGTATAATTTTCCAACAAGGGAGTAGTCGTTCTCCTTTCCTTCCACCGATGGCGCCAAGTACTTTCTCCCATGACACTGCCTTGAGTTTGCAGTTCCATTCAGCCCACAACTGAAGCTAGCCTCCATGTCCATGGTTTCTTGCAGGAAAATATTGGATGCACTGAAAAACATGTCGTAGTTCCTTTAGCAGATAGTTCCATACAAGTTGGGAGAAATCACCCTTGGTTTATATTTCGATGTAGACTTCATATTCACCAGCTTGTTCCACTTTAGATGATTCAGCAGAGACAGAAATACAGAGAAAGAGGGAAAAGCGAGAATTACTAGCCACACCATCGAAATATTAGTTGATATAATAACCAAAATGAAAAAAACAGAGAAATATTTTGTGCAGTAAAATGAAATGTGATATCAGGCTCCCGTATTTCAGAATAACTTTACACTCGATGAAATGAATTTCAAATACTACGTATAAACCAGTTCATTTTTTTGGACTTGTATATGAGAGATGAAATGTTCTTTTCTTTACACGGCCACTTCTACCTCTCCGCGTGCTAGTGCTGACTGACATAAGAGAGTGAAAAATAGCTTCGCGCATGAGATCCCACCACATTCCTTCTACTACTTTGGAAAATATCATAAATTACCTGTGACGAGCCCAATTTTTTTGTCTTAAGACTCTTTCCTCTCCAGAAAAAGGAAACGAAAGCTTTCCATTTATTTCTGCAGGGGTTTTCAAGAACAGTAACATGTACAACTATGTAGAAAACCCACTTTTCTTACAACCTGCTTGTATCCTTTTATATAATCTTGTTCAGTTTGGATTAAGCATTCTTTTAGACAAAGTAAGTCAACACAGAGCATACCAAGGAAAAACTTATTTAACCAGAGAACATAACAGTAAGAACAGGATTAGCAGGAAAAAAGTATATTTTATATGTACTTTTTTGGAGGATGTTCACAACATATACTTAAGTATCTTTCCATGTATTTATATAAAGCGTTGAAGGTGTTATAATTAAGTAAATAAATGAAGTTGACGTTGTTGAGAGGTATTGCATTACAGAAAGTTGTTCATTCGTAAAAACTCCTTTAATATGAGCAGATCATTGCAAAGATTTTTCCTTGATGAAGTAATGACTGTGATAAAAAAGAAGAACGCCTAGTGGTTTTTAGTACATCAATTATCATATAGCCGTTTACTTAAGACTACTTGAGCATACTATGGCATCTTAACTTTTCACAAAAGTGTTTTCTCTCAGCCAAGTCGTTGGGCAAAGTGGCAGAGAAAATTGAAGAGTGAGTGCCAATTTCTGGTTGAGATTTCAATTAGACAAATTGAAGAATATGAAGGGGTAGTAAAGTAAAATTGAATATTTAGAGGATTACACTAGGTACAGTGCACTAACTCGTAATTAAAATGGGAAAATAGCATATCCTTTGTGTCATACGGACTACAGAAATTCATAAAACAACTACTAATTACTTTATTATGGCAATGAATTTCTATAAAATATTCGATTGAGCGTATATGCCCAAAATCATTTGATTAGGTTGTAGGCTATATCTGTATTCGCGTTGTCCTTATTTACAGCAGCAGAAATACAAAATAGTGTGTACTTTTACTGTTATGTACTCAAACATGCACCACCACCGTCTTGACTAATGGATAATCTCCTTGATCATCTACGTCCCCCTAACTGGCATGTAGTCTATATGGTATGTAATGCCTCCCAGGATTGCTTGCTTTGTCAACATCACAAGCTTTTCTCTCGTCAATGAATTTAATCGGTTGGATGAAAATAACGAAAGAGTCAAGCTATCATCTCCGCGAAAACTAAATGCAATACATATGATGTTGGCATCAACATCAAAGAGTTTTAATTCCATCCTCTACCTAATCAAATTTGAGAGACCAAATCCTGTTATTGTCACGAGAAAAGAGGGAGCTTTGCTCTAGTCGACATAAACGGAAACAAGAAAAAAAGATACCAGGAGCATTTTTCAACAAACAGTATCATCATCATCGGCCTGTGTGGCGGCGGCGGCGCTAGAAAAGTCGTCCACTGGTTTTCTCTCTCAAGTCCCCTATTATGTACAAAGTCTACCAGTTTGGCAGCATGTTTTGTTGTTCCAACAGAGCCGATCCTATCATTTCACCACGTTTTTTACTCAAATGAACAAGATAAGCAGGAAAACTGTGTATGTCCATATTATTTTGTCAGGTTGACGCTAATACTACTATCCCCACTGCTCCACTTTCCATGCCTGAAAAAATATCATCTCTATAAAGAAGGATGATATATGTATTTTTGTATCTATGGATGATGGCATAGTACACACAATCTGCGTGCATGCAGAGCATTTTAACTAGCAAAGTGGCGGCAGAGAAGAAGAAAAGCATTTTATAATAAAAAATAAACGAGGTTACACTTACCATTTTCTATTATGGCAGTTGTAGAATGTACATCTATATAAAATACTGCTGCCGTACCGTAGTGGCCATTGTTTTAGAAAGCTTCTTCTCTCCTTCTCAAACTATTTATCTCTCAAGCGAAAGTGTGTATGTAATTTTATTATCCTTCTATTTGATTTTTACAACAGCTCCGCCTCTAAGCTTTCTTTACAAAAAATAGAAGAAATTTTCATCCAAAAGTATGGTTGGTTTGCAGCACGGTATACATATAAAATTTATCTACCTATATATTCAGTTCATTGCTTTAAGACAGCATTTACGACAAGTGTGATTCAACCACAGTTTTAAAAATGGCAAAGCAGTACACTTTACTCTATAGTTTCGGGAACCATCTTTCTTTTTACTGCTTCTATAATGCCTTGTATATTTTATACGAAAGGATAAAGTCTGAAATCTAAATTATAAGGACAGGCAATACTAGTCATCAGACAAGACAGTACTACAATGTAACGAGAGTATGTCTTTCTTCTAAGAAGAAGGCAGATATAAAATAATAGAATTAAAAATAATTACATCTTCTGCTCAATTGGTGTGTTAAACTGACAAGATACTATTTTACACAAATCGTATGGTAAGTATCGTAGCATTTTCCATCATCATATTATATTACAATTTTCATCTGTTTCTGGCTGGATGTATGTGATGTACACTTTCACTCTTCGTGTTACGAAACAAAGTCATGTTTTGCTCTTCTCGACGAAAATTCTGTGTAATTAAATACTTTAATAAGTTGTGAACTACGTTGAAAATGAAGTTTATAGGCATTATTTGCATATTATTAAATCGCCGTGTCCATGTTCTCATGTATATGGCGACTTTGTTTTCGACTTTTGTTCAAGATGTTTCCGACACAAGAAAGTCAGTGTGTTTGTTAAAAGTCTTAAATTTGAAGTACACGTCAGAAAGTATGCTTTCTTGCGTTGCGCTGGTTATGGTGAACAATAAATTGATACTGGAGAAATTTTGATGGCTTTCCTTTTCCATATGTTTCTTCTTGATCATCCTATCATCGTTCACCAAGAATTGTGTACTAGCAACAGATTTCTGTAGTAATAATTTTACGACATCAGAAAAGAACGGCTAAAGTTTTAATTGCATTTTCTATATTTGCTGAATACTTTACGATTTACACGTTGCAATGTATGATTCTGGTAGTAATATTTAAAATTTTCGAAATAAAATGAGCATGAAGTATGCGCAATTCACAACGTCACAACTTCACATTTCGGTGGATGATTTTTGATAGTTTGAGAAAAATCTATTTGAGCCTAATTTTCTTAATTTTGTTAGGGATCCTTAGCTGTAATTATTATGGTACCGGTGTTACCAATTCCAAAATACATATCCATAAGGCTGAAGGCGATATTTGCTATTGCCAATTTTAGAATAAGTAGTGACGTTATCTAAAACAAAATCAGTATGCTGGCAGAGTTGCTCTTTGAACATTTTCTGATATCACTCATTAAGAATCGCGACAGTTTTCATTCAGGTTTTGGTTCAATGTATTAAACCTTGAGACACATTATTGCGCAATTAATATAATATAGAGATGAAAGAGCTGGGTCAACCAATATAAAAGCTTTGTGAATTTACATTTTTTATGACAAAAGACACATTTGTGTTTGTCTTGTACTTTGTACTGTCAAATGACATATTTTACAACAAATACTACAGTAAATAGTAAGTTTTTAGAAAGACCGAGTATTCATAAAATACTTATCATCCATTAAAAATAATGATAAGGAAAATTTGCATTGTATATAAACATCTTTAGCCCTATTAATTAATTGAAGAAAACTGTACATACCTATATAACTGTGTTCAATTATCAATGCTGATATTGGAAATTAACTACTTTGCTAAAACAATAGTTTATAGTATATTTCAATATAAAATGTCTAATCAACCTTTAATTTTAATGATATTTATCAACCATGGAATACTTCGGTTTATGCACAATGCAAATTAATTAAAAGCATGCAATGTAGTTTTATATGTAAATATTTCCATACAAATGTGTAAGGTTTGTAAAAATTCTGATTTCATACTCAGGTAAGTCACGGTTCTTTTTTTATACTTTTACATATTTTGAATTTTGAGTCTTGTTATTGCTTTTCAAAATTCTTAGTATTTATAGCATAACAGCAGAACCAGAAAACTTTGCAGGCAAAAACAGCTGCAAACTACAAATAACTTTAATGACTTGAGAATAATGAATCAAAACTGCCTACCTACATACTTACAAGTTGAATTTATTGTACGTCTTTTAGCTTACATTAAAAGTGGGATACAATTGTTAAATTTTTAAAGAAAGTATTTAAGTTATTTGTTCGTCGTATATAAAAACGGTAACAAAAAAAACAAGATAAAATCAGAACGTACGCAAGTAAGCTTAACTTTTTAGGTGCTCTATCTGTAATGATGTCAGTTTCTCAGAAGTTGGTCTCCCTCATTTGCAAAGATAAATTTTAATTAAAGGATCGGGTGTATGGAATTTCTACTGACATTATTAGAAAGTATATTTCTTCCAACATTGCTTGCGTTTGAGACATATCTTAGATAATTATACAAAGGTGCCTAACTGGGCATGATGTGACAGGACTTTTAACCCTCATCATTATCACAGCACAATCTTTATTTCTGGCACCATGAAAGGGTGCATTTTCCCGTTTATGTTATAAGCTCTCACTAAAATTGAAAGTAATCATTAATAGTGTCTTTACCAGATCACTTTCTCCATGTACTTATTCATGTTACAACACCAGCACACGATACTCTACTGGAGTTAGACATTGAAGTGAAAATAAACAAAACGACTTTCCCACGTATCACTCCAGGCGCCAAGACAAAGCAGGAATGCCTATTCCTCGCACATACTCTACCAGTTGATTGATGAAACCATTCCAAAAATGAAGTACAAGTATATCATACAAGTACATACTCGGTAGTGCAATCGTGTCGGTGTAGTAATAACTATGAAGGAAGCAACACATTCAATGGCGACGACTTGTACATGACCAACATTTTCTTACGATTTCATATGAATATAAAAAAATTGAGGAAGCGCCAGCTGCGACAACAAAAAAACTGACAAAGTTTGACTACATTTATTTCACATTCGCATTCATCCACTTCAACCCGTCTCTCACACGAAACAACCCTTAGTCTTTCTCATCCTACGTAATATCCACAAGACAACAAAACAGCCAAAGAGGCAGCACACTATTCATGCTACTAGACAAACAACCTAATCGGACTCGCTCAGCAGCAGATGTAATATTCTAAATGTTTGAGTGAAAGGAGCTACGTACGATGCTTTGCATTTCCTCATTCATTGTATTTCCATTTCCATACACCAGATTACTTCTGAACTTGCTTGTAGCGTATGAATAAAAGGCAACTTTTTCCCATCCTTGGAGAAATTGAATGAGTAGCTTATAATTAAGATGACGGCTTAGAATCTCCTATCGATCTGCCATCATCATGGTAATAAGTTTCTGAGAATGCTAGCAAGCGGAGTACTCCATATTCAATGCAATTTTCTTTCCTGGTCAGTGCTTGCTCATTCTACTGCCTTGCATACATGTGCTTATTTTCACCCACAAAAAATATTCTTCATACATAAATAATGCTAAATTGTTGGAGGGACATAAAAAGTTAGAAGGCATGTACAACTGCAACCCATCTGAGCACTTGATTATGAAACTAATAAGATGTAGTAGCAGGATTCATTCTAATCGTGTCATTTTCTCCATCTCTCAGTCTTTCTCTCCATCTTACTTTTTTGCGATGCGTTGGTGGTGGCTGCATTATACTGGCAAGTCAGTCATCCCGTTCATTGTCGTCATTCTATTTTTCTCTGAAATTACAAAGGCGCACAGGCACATAAATAAATGAATATATGATAAGAAAGTGTGTATAAAAAGCAGAGAAAGGAGGACTATTTGCTGCCCGTCTTTTGTCGGTGGTATTGACTATGACGATGTTGATGATGAATAGGAAGAGGAAGAAGACGAGAAATCTCTGTTAAGAAAACAAATGATGATCGTCTTGTTCTTGTGCCTCATCTTCTCCTTCGGTTAGTGTTTCCACATCAATGAGTTTCATTTAATTCTTGTATCACCAGTGGGGAGTGAGTTCTAGAACTGGTAGTGCAGTACACAGTGTGATGTGGTGGTTCTTTTGACGCATGATACCGTATCCAACACAAGAACATCGCCATTATAAACAACTAACAACTACCATCACTTCTATAACTACAACAACAACAGTTATTGTAATTTATGGTCAGTGATCCAGTCATGCATTTTATGAAACACTTTTGCGAGAAGAGGGGGAAAATGGTTGGCGGTTAGAGCGACACACTCCGTGTAATAGCAGCCCATCCGGCTACGAAATGATCGTTTTTATTAAAGATGACAGTGATGCATATCCATCATGTCCATAACCAGTGGTTGCGTTTTTGTCACTAAAATATGTTCAATTCATGTATCTACATATAAAGGTATCGGAACAAAAATAATTTTGGATTCACCAGATACAAAATTTATGCATTACTTGCCCTAATAACTTTTTTGGTTGCAGCTTAATGAGATTTGATTTTTTTCTACATCAAAATGTAGGTCACGAGAGAGAGTGAATGATTGAATGAACTTTAACGTAACAATTTGCACGCTGACATTCTTCAGAAATTCTTTTACTTCTACCTGATGCCACACCACCGTGGCTTCTCTGTTCATCTTATTCATTCAAAGAAAAAGTTTTTATGAAAGCATCTATTACCTATACAGCCTACCAGGGAAATAATGTTTCTTTTTGTGCAAATGTTTTCCTTTATAGGATGAATGCCGCCGTTGCAAACTGTTGTAACTGTGGATAAAAGGATCGTTGAGTGCCAAACTGTTTCAATCTGAAAAGTTACAAAAATACTAACATGTAAATGTTTATATTATTAACATGCCGTTCATTGGCTCATACTTTCCCTTTTGGATTATGGATATGTAGTTTTAAAGTTCTGTTATATGGCAAATTGATTCATGCTATTTCAAGACATTGAAATAGCTTAAGTATTTGTTTAATTCATATAAATTTTAAATCGATTTAAATTGTTTTATTATTAAGATAATACAACACAACAATTGAGTCCATTAAGTTATCAGTTAATGTGGTACATGCATAATAGAAGTAAATAAATATTATGATGCATAATATTTAGTTAATCAAATATGTTTAAGTGTTTGACGATTAATAGGTTGGTGTCTTTTATGAAAAGTCGTTTAAAAGAAAATTTATGCTTCTAAGAAGTCTTTAAATTCAAAAGCAATAAACAACTTGACAACTAAGCTTAACAAACAGACCAACCAGACAGACGGAACAAGCATACCTAAAATTGGAATCCAAACCATTTCATCCTATAATAACATTGTTTGATGCCGTTTCCAGAGAAAAGGCAGACGACGTTTTCACACAGAAAAAAACTCTAAATTTTTTATAATGGAAATAGCACGCTATCTATTTAACCACATATATGTATATGTTGGCAGCTGCATGTACACAAGTTTAATGCATCAATAATAATAAAATTCCTAGTGGAATCAACAAAATTATTATTGGCAGTTGTTGCAAAGAAAGACAAGCTCAAAGAAAGCATTTATTTCTTGCTCGTTCATGTTTTGTTATCCATTTCCCTCCCTATAACCTTTTTTGTTCGTCTTTTGTCACGATATGCAGGAAAACAATATTAGCTAAGAGAGAGAATCGTTGAAATAGCGTTGGTGGTGGAGGCATCGATGATGGTAAAAAGAACTGCTGTCTGTCTATCTGCATACTATGTCGATATAGTTAGTTTGTTGTGACGTTACTTACTTAGCGGAGAAAGTTAGAAAGAAAGGAAGAGAGAGGAAAAAATGTTACAAAAGATATTCTCGTAGAAAAGTATTAAGTAAGCAGCGTAATAATAATAGATAGAGAGAAAGTTGAACTGTAGGAGTAAGTGTTGTTACCACTACAACATCACACCACCACCACCACCACCATTACCATTTGCTCGTACTAGAAAAGTAGCATATAGCACGAGCAAAGAAAGGCAATATCATCCCTTTGTTCAGAATGACTGTTGCAGTTCCAGTTACTTAGCTGTTATGTTAGCGTTTTCCGTATCTTGTCTTTTTCTGTATGCATATCACTGCTCTGCAAGTGGAAATAGTAGTCGTCTTCTCATCTCTCATTCTCTCTCTAGGAATTTTTCTTTCGTTTTTGTGTTCGAAAAATAGAGAACTTGCTTAGGTGGAACAGTTGAGTAGTAGTGGTGGTGATAGTGGCGGTGGTGGTGTGGCAGTACTAACAGTCAAGCTGCTACTTTACTCCTCTAGATTGTAGATAGATGTCTGTTTGAGTCGAACGAGACGCTTGCGTCAGCTTTCATGCATATCCTCATCTGGCCTGGCTTGACTATTTTCTTCATTTTTTCTCTCATTCTTTCTGGCCTCATATCATACTCCTCGTTTTTCAAATGACGGCGACGGTAAAAGAAGAAGAAGCAGCAACAATATTCCATATAGGTATGATTACGGCCCTGTACACAAACCAAGCCAAAAAAGGAAAACCAAAGTAAAGTGCTCTTGTCATGGATGATACTGACGGTGACGGTGCTGTGTGCTGCTGCTGATGATTGTAGTTTTTTGGATGCTGGAATTGGAATGGATAAAACAAGAAGAAAGCTAGCTCTGGCTGTATACGTGTACGGCAGGGTCTATGTATGTGAGCTGCTCTTTCGCTGATGCTGCCTCCAATAACTTGTTTGCAGCAAGCAAGCAACCCTTTCCAATGCTTCTTATTTTTCTGTTGCTGTTCGTTTCTCTGAAAAATGCTACATCGTCTAAACCAAACTGCTGCTCACACACTGGTTTCTTCACATTTTGCACAGCTCACAAAGACTGCTTTTTTCTGCTGCCAGTGAACGGTGGTGTTCATGCTACTTTCGATGCTGCCGCTGTTGCCTCTCTCTTCTCACGATGATGACGATGGCGATGATCATGATTTTGATTCAGAGAGTTGAACTTTCTTAGTCTGTGTTGTTGCTTGCTGGGATTGTCGACACAAGAGTTGTACTTCTCCGCTACTTTCTTTTCAAGTCTCTCCTTACAAACACATGCACAAACGCTCGCTCTCTCTTTCTTTTACTCTCTCACTTTCTCTCGTTGCTTTTCCACCTTACTTTCTTCTTTTTTTCTTTGCTACCGCAAAACGAGGGAAGTTACTAGTTACTGCTGCTGCTAAAGAAAGCATACATAAAATAATAAATGTGTGTCACACGCCGTCAGTGTGAATCCAGTTGAAAATTCTTGTGTGTATGTGTGTGTGCGTGCGTGAGTGTGGCAATGGCAACAGCAAAAACGTTACATTCACAGATTGTTGTGGAAAGTGCAACACGACAGCGATGGTCACAGCATCCAATTTATGACGTTTTTCATTCTTGTCTGTTAGAGAGAGATTGTCTTGGAAAAAGAAACCAACAACGCCATCACTATTGGCATGATCCCACTACAATAAAAAATAATACCTGGTTTCCTACAAGGTTTCACCTACTTTTTCTCCAGATTATTTGTTTACAAGCCAGAGAATTTGTGACACGGAAACAGCCTCTGCTGATTCTACATTATCTCTTATCTTCGTCGCCAAACATCACCACCCAGCCAAAATAAAAACATAGTTTGCTTCTTTCTTCTCAAAACGGTGCTTATTGAACAAACTCCTCATTGTTACACTTTTATCTCTCCCTCTGCCTTCTTGCCTTGCTGTTTCTCGTCTCTTGATCCCAGTTTGTAAACGTCATTATAGAAACCAATGGTGGCGGTTGCGGTGCAAGTAGTGATGCAGTCCTGCTGCATCAATAAAATTTGTAAATGTTGCTGGCTGGCATGACAACGACTCCTTGAACATATAACAGACTTAAAAGGGGAAATCTGCTAGTTTCCTACAAATAGTAGAGTTCAGCGTCAACCTTTACTTTGTGAAAGATAACAGTACATACATAAACCTTTTGCAATAGTATAGACACCAGCACAAAAAATCGGATGTTGAAAAAAGAGTCAATGCGTAGACTTGTGCATTTTAATAAGAGTTCCTGTGATGCATACAAATAAGTGTCTGGAACAGATACAGAGACAAAGAGAAAGCTTAGAAATATGTAGTGAGTAAAAAATGTGAATGAAAAATCAAGATTATAAAAAAAACTATAAAATATCGCATAAAATGTATACGTTAAGTAATAGTTTGCATGCATCACGCCAGACTCACGCGAGGGTTATTTAACTAGCCTTCGTTTTCTCGTTTTTCTCTAAGACTTTTTCGTATTTCCTTGAACGTCGTGTTGAACAAAAAATACTTTTAATATTAAAGGAAAGATGAATAAAGAAATCATTTCCAATTTTCTGAGTCATGATGAATGATAAAGAGCTCGTTTCTCTCTACAATATTAATTCAGCTCCTGATGATTGAAAAAGCATTGAAATTGTATAAAAATACATGAACGATCATGTTGTTTTCGCCTAGAAGTATCAAAATAAAAAAACGGTTTTCAAATTCAGATTCTTGTCTGGTTTTGGTTTCATTTCCCATCCTTCAATACCATCAAGTGATCATTGAAAAGAGTGAAACAGTGTTAAGATGGTGTATTCTTAGGTAGCTGTATCATGTTTGCGTGTCTCCAGTCCAATAATATCCAGGTCACTTTTTGAATACACATTTATCATCACTTTGTTATCAGCGTTTTTTGTACTCATAAGATGGGATATTTTTTACGAAAAATAATACCACAAAGTTTTCACCACACTCACAAGTCTTTGTGTATCGAATCTGAATCCGGATGACTATAGCTTACAAATATCATTTCTAAAGATTCTTAAGTCTTCTTATGATGATACTTATTTTCCCCTTCACCTTTTTTCACGATAAATCCGTCATTTGATCTGTGTTAAGAAAGGTAGGCAGAGAGGGATTATATACTTCTCCTGAGAGAGCCGTATATATTTAAAAGCAAGTTATGAAAGATTTATGATTTCTCATAAAATATAAAGGTGGACGAGGATTACAAAAAACTGCTGTTGTGAATAACTTACTTTTTTGTGTGCAATGTAAAGGATGACTCCAATTATTATTACAGCTAGGATTTTATATACCTAAATACATATATTTACATGCTTTAGGATAGACAGGAAATATGACCTATATAATGATAACAATATGCCGCTTATTCAGTGCTACAAGGTAATATGTAAAAGGCAGGGGAGGACACAGTTTGCAAGACAGTGTGAGAGGATTGGCGTAAAGAAAAGTGTTAGCTCTACCACTTCTTCCACCAGCAGCAGTATTAGCCAGAGACGTCGATTTCCTTTCCTTTTCCTGCTTCTCGGGGTAGGAAAAGCTGTAGTTGTTGTACTGATATCACATCGCCCCTCAGATCAGAGCGTATCTACTCCTACCACGTTTTTCTACCAACTTTTCTTTCTCAGTCATTAAAACGCTACCTACTTAGTACTGTAGCATATAGAACTATTGGTGCATTGGTGGTCTAGAAGCAGCTCAGGTAATTGCCTATGAAACGAATACTGACAGAGTGAATTCCACTTTTATTTTTTTCCCACTCAATGCTATGTGTGCACATTATGTGAGCACAAACAATACAATGTAATGACGAGAAAAAAGACGAGTAGAAGAGGAAATGAGTACTAGGAACCGTCCTTTTTGTTTTGATAACATCTATCTCTTCTCCTCACATAAAAATGTACTCTGAGTTGGCGGTGATCTGTCATCATAAAGCAGGCAAATACTTTGTTACATGTGCAGTGAAACATAAACATGCTTTTCCCAGTTCTGCTGTCATATTTCGAGAAATGTCGACGGCACCGCACAATGTGTATAATCCTACTAGCACCACCAGCGGCACTTTCAACGAACCTGGCGAAGGACACTCTTTTAAATGCAGCGTTGTAGGTGGTGGTGGGTGATTTAGTGTTGTAGTGTTAGTGTTTTTTATTATTCGCCAAAACGGCGCTTAGATTTGTTCGAAAGGGTTGGCGCAAGAAACCCAGCAGCAGCAGCAGTGGTGGTGGAGATACAGGTATCAGGAGGAGATTGGACACGGTTGAACCTCATATGTCAAGAATATGGACGGTTGCAGATGATATCGACTATCAATACAACATACCAGACTTACCAATAGAGTACCTTCGATATAGACAGAATGTACGTTATATATATTTTGCTCGAAATTTTTTACCATTTCAAGTAGTAATTTGATTTTTCATCCATAATTTAGCTCCATGTACATTCATCCTAGTTTTAACTAGCACAAATAAAATGTTGGGCGAGATAGAGGAAAAATCTGGCTCTGTTGTCGTAAAAGTTTAAAAGCTTCACCCAAGTAAAAATAATTTATACATTTACATTTATTATTCACATAGTTGTTACGAGATTTACCACACAACTGCTTGGTGAGGTGAATCTCGTAGGATGAACATTTCGCTAGAATAGGAATAAGTCATGTGTGCGGGTGTGCTTTGTTTTGTTAAATAGGTCAAATCCGTGTTGTCCCTGACTGACTTAAAGTAGTACTATTACATAATTGTTACTGACAAGTTGAACCTACATACAACAAGCATCCATATTTCAAAGCTGCCTTCAGCTTCACATTTTTAGGCACTTGAATATGTTTTACGTTTTGAAGTTTGCCCGCTAACAGCAAAAGTAAGCTGTCTTTAGAGAAAGGAAAGTGGATTGTGAGAAAGTAAGATAAGAGACGAATTGTTACAGTTTTTTAATGTTAGTTTTACAGCTTATTTCATTAGTGTTTGGTCCACCCACAGGGAGAAATAGACTTTTATACACTGGCAGCAAAGAAAAAAAGGGAATTCCCGCTACTTCTTTTATTCTTCCAATTCAGCATATGTATTTACTTCCGTTTTGCAGTTAGTTGCGTGTTAGTTAGATGCTTATTCATGTTTTTATTTGTACCTTTTTAACTACTGCTTTTCCTCACTAGTCTTAAGTTAGTAAGAACACAAACACTTTGCCACTTTCACTCGCAGTCTTTATCTTCAGAAAAGTTGAAAATAGCAGTACTTACTGCAAGTTTATAAGTAAGTACCAATTTCGCACATTCCAGGCGAACAAAATACCACTTTAAATAGATCTGATATATACATGTTCAAAAGGGTAACCATATCCACGAGATTGGCTGTAAATGCAACTACAATCTACCTTTCTTTTGCTGTTTGTCTAAAAACATATCCCAATCCAAAAGAAAGAACAATGTCTTGTTTAATATCATTGTATATAAGCATTAAATAAGATAGCTGTACTCACAGCACCATATCGTCCAATGCTTTGTGCGTAACACTGGCTGCAGTGCTCCTGCTGTTCGTAAAATTCATCGTTTTTTTCTCAATTCCCCTTCCTGTTCTACACAGTATTGCGCCCTTGTGCATTATTTTTAGTGGGGATAAGACGAAACAAAGACTCCTTTGAACAAACGAACCAAAGATATATTTTTGTACTTTTATTTTTGTGGAGGTCTTTCTTTTTTTCTTTTGTGAAAGTAATTATGCTCGAGTCTCTGACCGATTTTCTCGACCATTACTCTTCCATTACTTGTTTTAGTAGTGGACGTGTGTGCTAGGAAAGTAAAGTACCATCACTTATATCCCTCTTCTATCACCGTTAATCCCACTAATTACAACCGCGACAAGTTGCTTAAAGAGGAAATTATTATCACCTCCTGTGCAACTTTTTATTGCTGTTATGATTGTGTATGTACTATGTACTCTGCTTTGTTTATAGCCAAAAGTCTGTTTTTCTCTTTCTGCATATACAAAAGTTTTCACAGTAGGAGCTACAACATCACCATAATATATAATCATAATAATTTCCATGGGTTACTTGCCTAAAATTTTTCTTTCGTTAGCAAACATAATGCAAAAGAATAGTAGTTAGAGTCAGTAGTAATAAGTATTAAGATAAAAAGGTGTATTTTCTACTTTTGTGTAATTTGTAACAAAGATATCGCAGTCTTGTTGCCGTTTTTTGATGATTCGTTCATATTAATGCTTCGTCATAAACACTTCATTTAGACTTTCTAGAGAGCTCGTAAGTTTTCCCATTTGTTTTACTTTATGGTTTGCTCATCCAGGTTCTTCTTTCCACTTTATAAACTACTATCTGGCGCTGTGTATTTTTGCTCATACATAAATATAACGAATGCATTTATAATTTTATTTTACTGAATTGTATTTATGTTGTAATAATAACAATGGCATGAGGATAATTCTTTTAAGAAATCCTAAAATGTTGTGAAAATGGAACATAATTTCCGATGCATTGTGGATTTTAACGTATAAATTTTTGTGATGCTGTGTTTGTGCTATTTGCTGTTATTCAAATAAAACAAAGATAGAAACGGTGAACTGTTCGGTTAAAATTGCATGATTCCATGCGGTTTAAGTATAAAATTTCATGATATTTTAAAAAGCGAAGGGGAAAGCAACTTCCCTGGAATTATGCTTTGTATATATTTTCAAAATAAAAACAATAGAACAAGTAGGAATGTAGGTTATGTAAAGCAAACAGCCTAGGTACACATTTATTTAGAATGGAATAACTACATATATATTTATACATTCTGTTATTTCTGTTTATTCTAGTAAACGAGGTATAAATAACAAGATTTTAGACCACTAGAACAGCCTGAATGAAAAATGAACTGAATGAAAAGCAAATTGACGTAACAATGGGACGTGTAGGCAAAGAAAAATGAATAATGGTAGCCGTTCGAATAGAAAATTGAACATAAGTAAGAAAAAATGAAGAAAGATGGAATATATTTATATTTGTCGAAGCACACAATTTGGAGAACGGAAGGTCGAAACTTTATTTGAACTTCAGTGTGTTGATTCAGCATTACTTTCATGACAATTTATTCGTGTCCTAACAAATCGTTAAAATAAATAATAAAATAAATATATCGTATTTTTGAAGTGGCAGTTTCGAAGCAATTTGTTTAGTGGTATGTGTACTCATCGGTACTCCTTTTAATTTTATATGCTGGTTTTGTAGGATGTTAAAGCGATGAGCAAACCTACCTTGGTTGTATATAGAAAGAATATTTAAGATCAATGAACAAAGAAAAAATAAAGTTATGATTATTATGTGTCATGTTATAGCATGATAATAAACTTTACATGTAGTAATTCCTGTTCAGTTCAGATACTGTTTGCTTACGCGCATGTATTATTCATAAAGTTGAGAGATGTTCGGTGAGAGAGGGAGACCCTTATTAAGTGCCAGGTACTGGTACTTTATAATAATACATGGTGGGAGCAAAAATGTCTGTCTGTCTGTCCGTCTGTC
>JAQFYG010000772.1:0-24573 GCA_034694325.1 Entomobrya corticalis | reverse complement strand
TTTATTATTCCGGTAGGTTTATATTATAGCAAACCTGTCAACGACAGATTCATGTTACAAGGCAATGGAGTGTATAAGGTCGATAGTGAGCGCCGAAATGCTCTAGAAATTAGCCGCTTGTAGACGCATAGAATATAACAAGATAGGCATATTTCTTAGATGATAAAAATATATAGCGCTTTTGCTGCGCACCTCGAAAGAATCATGTTCTTCTCTGCATTATGTAAACACCCGACTATTGGAGCTCAGGGAGTTTCTATCTATCGAGTCACTCTTTGAGAGATTACGATGTCTACATACATGCCATGACATTTGGGAATTGATGTCTTGAAAATATTTCTTTCTATCAACACATTCATATTATCTACTCTCCCTCTACCGAGCTATATACAAATATAATACAGTACACAACTCGGATTTTTGCCAAGTTGCTTTAATGGAAAGAATTTTGTTCACAAATTTTGCTCACGCGGTAATAGGTAGTGGTAGTACAAAAAGAAATATGTGAACAAAAGTAAGTTTGCTTTTTCTACCATATAATCATGGACAGTTATCCAGTTTAATTGAACTTGTATGATCTACTAGAAAATTGCCCACGCTCATAAATAATATACAGTACAAAAAATACGGTGAGCCAGTTTCTTGAGATAAAAGTTTGTCTCGTGTGCTTTCAACTCAGGCAATGCCATTTTCTGAATTCTATGAAAATAATATGTTGTAGTTCCCAATGACCTGCTCACATTTACTTTGGTATTTGCTTGGTATTTTGATATTTAGCTTTTAGCTTTCACATGTGGTATAACGGTGGTTCTAGTTTTCAGGGTTGTATCTTGCATGACAGCAACAACAGCATGAACATTCTGCTAGAAAGCACATGGAGAAAATGCATTGCCTTTTCTTTCCTGTGATAAAGATATTCAAATAACATTATTTTATTTTTCAGAGCTTTACACACGTCTAAATACCAAGAATTCCTTTATTTGATGTACAAAAGTACTTATTTTATCTGGAACTCTTATTCCCACCTACATTCTTCAAAGCCAGAGAAAAGCCTACAGTCGGAATTTATGCATAAAGTTGACTTGTTTCCCCAGAATAATTGTACGTCAGAACAGCATGCTTGGCTTATTTTGTATTTTACAGTTAGTTTTTTGTACTATTAAACTTTATTGCACAGAAGAATGAGAAAAGAAAGAAATAAGTATGGAGAATTTACACCAATGTAGAATGGGCGAATGTTGTTAAAATGAACAAAGTAGTGTACGCATTCTACAATAATATCTAATGAAACACTTTTCTACGTAGGTATTATACTTTCATTTGCATTCATTGTTATTGCATATGAGCTTGCTGGGCTCTTGTTGAAATGGAATGAACAAACAAATTTGGGCGAGCATTATGAGGAAGAATTTATTGAGGCGGAAATATTTAATGCTAGGAAAAGGACGACCAAGATATAACATATTATATCGTCCACACCAATGGAGTTATGGGAGGTTCAGTTAGCTTTGGAAGATATGAAGAAAGTAAGAGAGAGAAAAGTGAAAGAAAAGCGAACATATGTTCTCAGATGACATAAAATAAGTACCTTTTCTTCTACCTATATTCATGACAATGATGATGATAATGATGACGACATGGAAAATGCCTAGGAGTAAACGAAAGGGCGACACATATTTATACTGAAGAGGAAAAGTTTCACTTAATAACAAACCTATGTGTTCAAAGTATTCCCCATAGTTCGCTAGAAAGTTTAGCAAGCATATAATCTATACGATATTCCTGTGTGTATACGTCCGTATTTGGTCGGATAAGCACTAAACTCACTATCTGAAAGTACCAGTAAATGAGTTGCTTTCTCAGAGACTGAAAGGAACTCAAGTAAAAAAACTCTATACGCATCTGCTGATCTGATGAGCTGAATAAAAGCTCGTCGTCTCTTTCTCTCTCTCGCTAATGCTCCTCCTGTCTTCTGGATTTTTTTGATGATAGAAAAGTGGAGTTAGTTACAATCGTTTTCGTGTGTGTTTAAAGATAAGATCGGAGCAATCATATAGCAGATATTGTATACTTTGCTGCTACAACAGATATTACTGGATCTAACAGCTGCATATAGTTTGCGTATTATTATTTTGCATACTACTCCATTATACATGACGTGAGTACTGAAGAAGGAGGGGGAGGAGAAGAATGAATAAAGACCTATTTCAGGTTGTTAAATAGAAGAATGCAGAAAAGATTATGAGACTATCATCATCATCATCATCATCCATTCCATTTACATTCTTCACTCAAGAGAAAAACCATTGATATATTACTTTTGCCACTGATTTTCCCTTTTCTCTGTGTGCAATGTTATGTAAGTGGCTGGTGGTGGTGAATTCGAGTATCAAAGAAGAAGACGAAGAAGAAGGATGTCATATATAATAGGAAGCGAGTCTATTCATGTATACATAATGCTGCACACGAGAACGACGAAGAAACAGATAGAAATGCTTTTTTTTCCTTCGGCACTTGAAATAAGTAGAAGACTTCTTTTCTCTGTTTGTCTAGTTTGTCTGCTTTGCTGTTACTGTACTTAATACTCCTTTTACTTTTATATGCTGAATTTGAGTTGGCTATGACACACACATAAGTGTATTTTCTGGTTTAGATTTAGATTGGAGTGTAAAGCTACTTTTTCCGCGTTGAATAGTAAAAATAGAGAAAGCTTGAGGTCCTCAACAGGAGAGCAGCACCTACTTTTAGTTGAGTTGAAGCACTTGACAAGAAATAGGAAAAAAGTTGTGGCATTGGTGAATAGCTTCGTTGTAGGTATAATGATGATGATAGCATATTATTATATAGCAGCTGAGTAGTGAAAGAGGTGGGCAAAACTATTTTCTCTTCCAGCAGCATGCCACGCTGCCTTCAAACCGTTTACCTTTTCCCAACTCTTCGATAGATAAACTGATTGCCTTATAATAATGGTATTGAATAGTAGTGAGTGAGTGAGCCCAGAAGTAATACTCATCGTCTCTTGTGGATCCGTATCAATATGTGTGCTCACTGAATGATGACGTCCTTTCTCTTGTTAGAGGAGGAGATGGAGGAGATCAGATGCGAGCAAAATGATGATGATAATGATGGGGAATATAAGAAAATAGAAAAAGAGGTATTAATAGTTGTCGTCGCGCAGTCCGTTCCTTGTGTTTTCTTTCTGTGTGTGCGTCTGTCTCTCTGCCTCTAGCATTCTACCTTTATTGTCTTTCTCTCTTGACGAGAGTATAACACTTTTTTACTATTTCCCAAAGGGTCGATTTGTTCCATTAGTTTTGAGGTAATCCGATTGACATGAATCTAAGACACGCACCATCTCATTACGTTGAAATAAAAAGGAGTCGTGAGAGCCTATTATTAAGTTTACTTTTAGTGAAAACCTAAAGACAGACAAGTATAGTCACCGGGACCAGAGGCGCTCAGCGACAAACGAATAATAATAGATAGTAAAATACCTATGTGTATGTTACAGACTATATCACATCAAAGCTTTTGTATTCCGGGAAGGGAAACGGCGATGATACTATATGGTAGTCTCATTTTCGTTCGTCTGACGAGTAAGAGATGGTTAAAGCTAATAACAATTATGTTGAATGTTTTATGTAACGCTATAAGGAAGCAATAGTGTAGTGGTAGTAGTATTCGTGGTGGTGGTGGGATAGATGAAGGCAAGATTTTGCCAGTAACACAGTACATTAAGTAGTAAAACGGACTGGAGACACGGAATCGCGAGGTTTAAAGTGACATCGCTCGTTTACGTGTTTCATTTATTTGCTTTTGTGTATACTTTTACCATTTATTTTCTTCAGATGTGTTTGGAATGCCAGCAGGATTTGGGTTGTTTGCTTCCGGAGATCTAGAGTGAAGACAACCATAATAATAGTGATGTTTATATAATCATGATATTGAATCTTTTGATAGTAAAGTGATCAAAGAAGTGTTCTCTGGAGTGTATTTTAAGCTTTTTGATAAGGCTGAAGCTGAAGGTATTTAATCAGTCAAGTAAATGAGAAAGCAGGGTGGTTTTATTTTAGCATGGTTCCATTTCTGCAGTAATGTCTTATCTCATGTCTGAATACATCACACCCACTTTAGACTGGCAATTTGCAGACATTATAATATAACATCGTCGCTCTCGTCCATGGTCATGATGATGCTGATTTGTTGAAGAAATGATGGGTAAAAATCTATTATTAGCAATGTTACATCAGAAATGGGAGAAGAAACTGAGCAAATGGAAATCCGTAACAGAAAATGATTTTCTCTTTTCACCGTATCCATTTCCATTCCACGTTTAATGCATAATAGTAAGTGGCTTTATAATATCGAGGACTCTCACCAATGCTTACTCATCATGACATCATTATCGTATGGTTTTATTTATAGAAAAAAATTCTTGATTGAAGGACTACTTGTATTTCCACCGGAGGAAAAATCACGTCCAATTTAGCCCTGTCCCGACGGAGTCAAAAGGGGACATAGGTAGTAATACTAAAAAGCATGCACTTTCTTTTTTCATGTTAAGTGGCTTCCTTCTCTACTCCTAAACTTGTCGTAAGGAAGGCAAGCATGCATAAATCAATTTCATGTCGCAAATGATGACTAAATGAGAAATCGATATGAAATCATTAGCCAACCCCACACACACTGCCTTATACACACATAAAAAGATTGGCTGCTGAAACATTTTATTGTGGCTAGTAGCGTGTGCATAGTACCGGGTATAAGTCAACCAGCATCAGGGTTTCCATCTTTCCGCTTGACTTTCAACATTGTAAGCTCTGTGGGAGAATAGAGACTTTTTTCTTGGTGCTGCGGGCAGATCATAACTTACGCAAATGGCCATTTAATGTTGTCTCCTCGTCATAAATTTGTTCCACGAGTTTCCTTTTGTGGTTTAGCGTCTACATCCCAGCGTATTCTTATTTATTGGGCCATGAATTCTGTACCTAGGCACGCCATTTGGTTCATTAGTGTCTTTTCCCAAAAAGCGTATCCATTCTAGTTTACACTTCTTCTATGGCCATTATATCCAGGGAGTAAAAACAGAAGAGTATTTTTGGAGCACCGGCGAATAATGAAAACCAAAGCAATATTAAAACTTTGTGTCGGACATGCAGTTTCTTGCCAATATGTTGTTGTTGCTTCTGTCCTGTTCCTGTTATTAAAATCAATTTTAGTTATAGTAGCAGTAAAACTGCTTTTTACCCAAGAACATGGTTCAATGTGTATGAATGCCTCTATAAAATATTGCGGCAGCCAAAATCCAAAATAGGTATCAGATGTTAAATTTTTATTACGCCCTTTTCCGGTTCGGTTGAACATCTTTTGTTACCATTCCTATTAATAACATAGACGGGGGAAGCAATACAATGTCACTTATCGACCTTGTTGTTTGCTTATTCTACTCGAACGTAAACACGACTGTTTTACAAGGCGAGTATAAATGGGAATATGTGAATGATGTATCCCCTCGTGGATTTGTATAGATACGAATTTCCAACTCAAACTTTCCTAAATGAACTTTTGTAATAAATAACCGTTCAAATCCCAATTTCCTTGCTGTCACGCAATGTATCTGTACGGAAAATTTTGTTTGTCCGTCAACCGGTTCAGGACTAGGACTACAAGTATTGTTTCGCATTTCATTTTGATTTCAGAAAATTGTGCTCATTATTTTGAAACGTTTAAATGGGAATCTTTGTGAGAAATGGGTATATGCACCAAATTTTCCCCTTACAGGCAAATAAAACCCGGACATACTTTAGAATACGGTACGGACTCTGGCAAAGTTATCATCAAAAGAAGACGTTTCGTGATTAACTGTTCTAAAATTGAATAACACTTATATAGTTAGATGTAATAACTCAAACGACAGGCGGCGCAACATTTTGCATTATTATTATGTATGCAAACATCAGTATAGTGTCTTGAGTCTTTAGAAAAAATGATTTATGATGACAAAGATTCTATGGCACTCTGGGTCATTAATCCTGAGTTGACTTCAAGCTATATTTCGTAATTTATCATTTTATGCTCACATAAAATCTCACAAAAGAGAAAAAATGACTACTTGAAAAGTAGGTGAAGTGCTTTCCGTCATCATCAAACTTTTCAAAGAACAGTTTGAGAAATAAATACAAAATATAAATAAAGATGTTTATAGTTTTATACATCTTTGAAGTGGTTATATAATATAAGTGCTCTTCTCTAAATTAAATGTATCAAAATTTACTCTAGATGTTCACTGAAGTTGGTATTACATACAACGAAATAATAGATACTGGTAAATATTTATTTAGTGTTTGTAATAATTAAAATCATTTTATATTTTTATATCTCAATATGCTAGACTGGTATTTGATATAACACTCCATGATAGTCCAATATTGGATTATTGTAAGCAATGATTCAGAATTCTCTTTTAGTTTTCCGCCAAGAAATACAATCTTTATTTCAAATAACAAATCATTTCATTACGTAATATCTATAAAACTTATCTTGTTCCGCCAGGTCAAAACTAAAGCACACTTTATGAGGTTATGTTATGCCTTATATTACCCTCTATTAGGTTGACTTTTATTGGTACTTTACCCATCGATATTATTTCTAAAGTAATTTCAAAACGTATTACAATTTATTATTTGTTGTGGTAAAATATAGAGAAATATGAAACTCCAATAAAATGCTTTGAATAACGCGATCTCAAAGGCCATATTATTATTACATGGCTCCAAGAAGAAATGTCTTCTATTTCCAGCCAAACTTCTTTCTGGGAGACTTTCGTTTGCAGTTTGCATCCATGTTTTTGCTCAGAATGAATAAAAACCTGCTCCATGAATGAACATTATTACCAGATGATTGCAGTAGTGAATGTAGTGAATAAGGAATTTGCGGCATTTTTATGATAAAACATGTACGTATTTTATAACATGTGTGCGAGGGTAACCTTAAACGGTATTTTTTGGAATTGCTCCATGATATTCATATAGATAGAGAGAGACATGCAATTTGCATGTAAATAGTGAATATTATTAAGATACGAAGGAACTAGTGTGTTTTGTGGTGAAAAAGGTTGTTCTTACACACAAGTACCTCCGACTTCACGCGTACCTGCAACTTTCTCCCTCGAAAAACTTTCTCCACACTCCAAACTGACTACAGATGTACAGAGCGCGTTCTAAACACTCTGAATCCATACGTTTTTTGAGGAAAAGGCTAATAATAAAAATAATGAAAAGAAATAATAGTTATAGTAGTTACTTCAGTAGTGACTTATATCTTATTTGAACCATGTATATATTGTTTCATATGTGCATGTATATACTTTCTTTTTGTGAAGATTTACGGTTAACGGTCGGTATTTTATTTTGCCCTTTATAGCCCATCGGACCGATGGCAGCTCCTGTTTCTTATTGGCAAATGGAAGAAGTGTACGTATGTGTGCGGCTGGATTCCAAGCGGAGATATGTCATTCGCATTGTCATACCGGATGGATCTCTTTTATTACAGGTTTGTAAGCGCTTTTTTGTAACTTGCTTTCTATTCTACTTGATATATGCATATTAGGATATATACACTACTTAAGCATATACAATTTATCGTAAGGAAAGTGAGAAATCCACTAGGAATGTTCTATGTACACAATATAGACAAGATATAGCTGACTAAAGAGTAATATCCATGAAAAGAGATGAAATGCGACGGAGGTGGTATAGCTTCTCGTCTTATTTTCCTGTGAAATAAAGCTGGGTATCTGGCAAAGCCTCTTCATTGGAATTATTCCGTCTCTTGTATTTTCCAGCCTTTTTAACTTGCTTGTGTGCTTAGGAAAAAAGAACTCTGACATATAATGTGCTCATTTCGGGTCCACAATCCACATTTCCACATTTATTTTTTTATTCAAAGAAAGTGTATGGCATGGCATGTATTTATTACAGTTCAAATCATATATTGTGACCTCTCTGCTACATCATCATTCAGGATTTTTTGCTACATTTTTTTCATGGCAGTAGGATAGCAGTGTCATGTATACACATTGCAGTGGTAATAGAAGAGTTTTGTGTGTTTGCTCGGATTTCCGTCTTTTTTTCTGTTTGAACCTTTCCTCATTCATTGAATGAATGTAACATAACAAGTTTTCTTGTATGTTGTATGTATTTACATGTCCATCGCGGCCAATTCATTCCATAATATATTTAACCATCCAAGCTCGTCTTTTTTTATAAGTATGTTTTTTTCTAAAAAGGGTTTCATTTCTTCTTTTTTATTTCACTTATGTTGCCATTGTCGTTTTAACCTCTGCAGCTATTTCACGTTCACCGGAAAACGCAAAGTAAACATATTACCTTTGTCCGGCCAGACCTACAAACCGATCCAATCATCCAACTGAGAAGGAATAAGGATACAGTAATATCAGTTAGCATTACGAGTAAATAATGGATGTAATAGCACGATGATGATGATGGACATGGAAATGAAATTTGTATCTGTCTAGTACGTCTCCGTCACACACAGTTTTAATTCCAGAGAAAAAAACAATCAAAGTCATTTAATTACTGGGAAAGCAGAGAAAATTTATATTAGCTTTGAGTAGTACCAATTTAGTTTTAGGTGACAGTACGAACCGCAACTCGGAGAACTGAATCCCAGAGATAATTGAATTTCCTCCAATAATAGATACTGGCACATGGCTAGAGAAATATAGGAATAAACTCGCTGTTGACAATCGGAAATTTATTTTTCCAAATTTTTCCAAAGGGGATTTAGCAAAAAAGTAATAGATAAAACCCTTCATTAAGCTTGTAATTGAAGAAGTTGAGTTGTGTTCAAAGTCTGGTAGTGATTCTAAATAACGCTTAAACCAAGAGTGGATAAAACTAATATTTTTTATCCTTACAAAAAATTGAAATCTTTTCTTATACTTTTATGTTTTATTTTTATAGATATCTACTAGACAATGTAGTGAATAGATGGACGATTTAATGGGCTATCATTTAACTCGAGTTTACTCAGTGAAGCATTGCTAGAACATTAAAGTTCAAGAGAAATTCTTCAAGTTGTTGTTTTCTTCACAATGCCATATAGTTTTCAGCGAAGCGAGAAAGAAAACTGACAGGGATTTTATAAGCTTTGTTAGCCACAAAACAGATCTGGCGTTTCCGCTGATTACTATCATGCGCCTTCTACTTCCGTGGTTTGGTTTGGCTTGCTAGCTGTATAAGTCTCTACTCATCTCATGAGATGCACTCTGCTGTAATAAGTATGAGTATAATATCTATACACTAATGCAGTTTATATTATATATAAAAACAACTGTTATGTATGCTCTGCTTTCTCTGTGAAACTCCAAGTGTACGTATTGTCTTCGAGCAGTGGTTGACTGACTGTGATTAAACAAAGCTTGTAATATGTCCCAGGATTCCCTTTTGTGAAGAAGGATTACCACTGATGTTGTGGATGGATGTAATGTCAAAAGCAGTTTTACTAGTTTCACAATATCCTGAAATTCTACAATCCCGTACTATAATGTTGAGCAATACGTATCAACGTACACATCTAAACTCTCTGGAATATAGCCCCATTTTAGTTATGCATATATATAATTAAAAACAAACTACTATTTCGACTGGAACCAAAGGATGCAGACGTAGTAGCATGGATTTGCGCTTGCGACATGGTCTAAAGCTCATATGATGAGACATTCGTCGTTGTAATTGGAACAAAAGCCTCGAAAGCTATCTAAAACATTCCTTGAAGTACTTGAACCAAACACAAAATTTTCCATGCATGTAGCCACGTTTTATTTGTACGTAAGTTGTGTGGAAAGACAGAAAACATTACAACTTCTCTCGCTGAATTCAATCAACTCAAGGTCATATACTTTACTTATAATAGTATTGGTTAAAGAAAATTCATTCATCACGGTTAGCAGCAGCATTTATCTGTGAATATGAATATATATCGATATGTCTGCAGGCAGCGCGTAGATTGCCCACGTACACTGGTATACAAACAAAATTATGTACTGCAACTAGTACTTTCCACACTGTAAACTGTCTGTAAACTAATTGTAAGTTTGGCTACTTTCCTTCTCCCTCACTATCTCTATGTCTCTCTCTTTCTCTCTTCAAAATCTCATGTACCAGTAAATAAAATTGAACTCGACAGGGAGAAAATTTGTATCAGGCGTGAGTGAAGGAAGAGCTGCTGCTAGAAACATTTATAATTCCACTTAAAAGCAGTGTGTCTTGACATGGTTAATTACGAAAGCAGTCTCATTTTGATTCCCTGCTGATGACTATAACCTGAAAGACAACAAGAAGAACAGAGGGAGTTTTTGGCTATTGTGGTAACTATTTATAATATGTATCTCTGCAACTGACTCAACTTTATGTCCCAGTCTATCTATCTGGCTTAACAAAAAAAGAACTGGCCATCTTTTTCTGCTCCTTGTATTGTTCTCATAAAGAGCCCATTCTTTTGCCGCACTTACTCAAATAACCATAATAATATATGGTATACCATATCATCTCTATCTATACATGCATTTTACACATTACATCACATCTCTCAGGTCCCGTTGTAATGATCTCTTCCTCTTTATTTTTCATTGAGAATTGCATACGATGCTGCTTCTTTTCTCTCCATTCTCCACAACAGTCAAGTCTTGAACATTGGGAATTTTGTGGCTTTGGCCTTGTGATTAAGGCTCAAAGGATGTATTTTATTACACCCTCAGCGTCTCATTGCTCTCCTGCTAAACTAGATCGGATTGCTCCTTGGGGCTTTCTCATTTGTCGGGTATGTGTGTGTGCATATTATATGACAAAGGTGTACAGTTATGGCTGGAACGGTGACAGTATAATGTACGTATACGCAATATTCTCCTCCTCAGTCAGTAGTGACTACTACTACTAACTGCCTTTTGGCACAGATCACGCATTTTATTATACTATCGTTCGTGTGTATAATATACGTACAGAGTACATTTTTCCTTTCAACTATCAACTATGATGCCGTTGGTTGTATGCTCACAAAAGAAACGACCACATTTTACTTAAATGATAGCTTTGTGTATGGGCTAGCAATGTCTCATTGCGATTTTCCCTCATTCATTCTCCCGATTCTTCTCTTGAGTGAATTACAACAACGTCAATATCGGTAGTATGGCTGAGGATGATGGTGGTACTAGTGGTTTGGTTTTTGGTGCAAAAGAGTCGACAATCGTTAGTGAATAAAATAGTCAACTCCTGCTTTCTTTTCTCTACGGATTTTCTCGATGCTGCTCCGTTTTACAAACAATACAGCATCATCGTGGGAAATGGATTAGGGAAAATGGAGAAAGCATCTCGCTGTTCCGCTCATGCAATAAATAACTTGCCTTTAGGCATGCATTGTCCGGGTCAACCAATCTAATCGAGTGACATCCGTGTCTCCAAGGGCATTTTTGCTATAGGATGCGACTACAACGAATATATCAGTATTTGTGAATCATATATAGCCACATATTATACTTAATATCTTTGCAAAATTAGCAGGTATATATCAAATGACATTTTGTGCGTATAAACAAATTAACCAACAAACTTGTATTTATGTTTACTATTTACACACGTTGTATATTTTTATGCATGTCGTAGTCGTATCCACTTTTCTTTGTAAAATAGAAACGAATGGTTTATAAAACCTTTGCCACACTCACCATTAAACTGTCAAATATTGTATTTTGGCTGTTACAACCGAGCTCCTAGTAGCTCCTTTTATTACCCATTTCTATTCCATGAAATAAATATATTTGTGGAATTTTATGTTTTTTTTTTTCATTTAGATAGTAAATACATTGACTTTTACGGCCGTACATGGTAAAGAACTTTCAATGCACACAATTCGCCAAAGTTTGTCTTGTAGCAGGAAGAACTTGTGTCGTTCCCATTTACTAAGTAAGTACATGCCAACGATAAATATGAGCACTCTTCGTCTCATCTAATGTAAACTCTACTAGTTTTTGGTAATTTAAAAAAAATACAATAATGAAAGCAATGTACGTACAACACGAGCATTGAGATAGGCTTTTTATTACAGTTTCCGGATATTTTTTCATTTGTACAGCTGGCATTTATTTGCTTTTACGAATCATTTTCTTTATGCCTCTTAAAAGATCCTTTATTTATTTTTGTCTTACATATTCAATTTTCATAAATTGAATGCACTAATACTACAAAATGCTCATGTGGCACAATGTTTATCTTTGAAAGTACAGGATTTTCCTATGCGTTGCCTACATGGTATGGTAGTATATTATGAGTCTTTCTTGACATGCTACACATCCACCCACGTATTTATCAAAACAGAATAAAGTTAGTGTTCTATTTTCTATAGCAATGTCTGATAGTCATGATTAAATTTCTTTATATCTTGATAAATAGACGATTGAACGTAGCACAGAGAGAAAGTTTTGATTGCGCTATAAAATAAAATATTTGAAACAGAATTTTCATCAATAACAGCAACAGGAGATTTTATGTGTTTAAAGTACAATTTTAAAATAATTCATAATGTAGCAGTCTAACATATTGCCAGTTGTAACAGTTGTACTGTTATTATGATTTACTAAACATTTGTTATTGTCAACATCTCCATATCAGATCAGAATATGTAATAGCCGCTACAATTCCGTAGCACGAAAGTATATATACATAACCATCATCACTTACCTTCAAATGATGTATATAGAATTTCTCGTAAGGATCATTTCAAGTACTTAAATTCTACGAACTACTTTAGAAATTTATGTGACGCTGCTAAATCACAAGTCGTGGTACTTGGTTTACTATGCTTCCGGAAGTGTATAATTATAACGGACTTCCTTCATGCCTGAGTACTTACTTAGTGATAAGTTACTCGTATTTAAAACTGTTTAAATGTATTCTCCGCAATCCTTTTACTGAAATTCACCAGAAAAAAATATTACACAAATGGAATAATCAGATTCAGTGGCACACTTTGTTGTTGAAGTAGGGATTTCCCGGCTGTGAACTCAGCCAAATTCTATATAAAATGTGGGTTTTTAACAGAAAATCTCAGACAATAGAAAAATTACATACATGAGCAACCCTTGAGAATAGAAAAATGAGAAATAATTTTCTTGGAATATTTCTGCTTCCCACTTCTGGGCTACGGGCTACGTCAGAACAAGCTGTATGATTTCTTTTTCTGTAGAACAAACATTTGCATAATTTTACTGGCTAACTATACATGTAAGTATTACTGCAAAAGGTTTGCTCGCTGTTAATTAATTAAATTTACACTGCCTTATCTATCTAGTTTACTATTTTATGTCCGCAAAGTTATCTATTACTCGTACTGAATATTGTCCATGCATTAAGACAAAAAGTACTGACGATGGGCACTGATAGTATAGTGGAGTACATGTTAATACACAAGTATTTATTTGCCTTCCTCTCCAACTCGCAATTTTTGTGATGCAAACCAGAAAAAAAAATGAGCAGAGCAGACACACAACATGGAAAGATGTTAGATGACAAAAGTTTTGTTTGAAAACGTGAGTGGTCTTACCAACCAGCTAAAAGGAGAAGAGTAGACAGTGGTTGCTTTGAAGAGAGAGAGAGAGAAGTAGCAATATGCATAATGTAGCTGTCATTGTATATCTCGTGAACGCTCTTTCTTGTAAATGTAATTAGTTACAAAATACCCAAGGGACACTACTAGCCGAGAGGAATAATGTAGTAGAGTGTACTAGCAAGTTTTGCAAGTGAGCATTTCCACTTGAGAGTGAGAGAGAAGAGCAGCGCGTGGTGTAATCCAATCCAACTTTCGAGCATTAAAGTCGAGATACTCACTAGCCATTTTGCATTGTACTTTCTTAAATGTACTGTTTCTCGAGTTGGAAGTAAATGGAGTCGTTTTATCGTTAAAATTGTGCGTTTATTTATACGTAGACAAATAATAGTAATGTGAGGAATTTTTATTTCCGTTAAAATAAAGCTAAAATGATTAGATCTATTTTTAAACAGAACTTTAATAAGATGGCAGTACATTAGTACTAGTACTGGGTATTCAAATAGTGACAACATTTTTGCAATTATCATATTACGTACACCAAGTAATTACATTTTCTTGTGTGTTTACTGCATTTGAAAGAGTTTTTTACATGGATGTAATTATTATAGTATACCCAAACAGAAAGAACTGAACAACGGGAGCTTTCAAATCTAATTTTACTTGTGTTCTATCGAGTTATAAATAATGAACCAAGGAAATTCTTCTTTACTCAGCAGTCTTTTATTCTTTGTTCAATTTTCATCACGTTCAGGATTCATGATATACGTACAATAAACATATTATCATGATCATCTTGATTAACTTTGTCATTCTTAGTTTCTGTCTCTCCGTTTTTTACAAGGCTCATTCTTCCACAAAGACTGATACGAACATGGTAAAATGAAAACTATGCAATATTAGTGTGCTGTATTATCTCCCTCTTAACAAAATTAGTCTTGGGACGCTAATTAATCCTTGATAAGAAAGAAGTCTGCCGGCAAGGCACTCCAGCTTATATCCAGCAGACAAATTCCTACGTAAGTATGCGGCTGGGTGCTAATTATGCATAAAAATATCAAAATACCTGTATCACAGCTCTCCCTCAGTTTAATTGGCTATTCAGCAAGATTAGAAGGGTGCCCAGATAAAAAATATGTAGAGCGCGTGGAGTGTCTACCGGCTACAAAGAAAAGTAGCAAAATCTTGCAAAGGATATATACAAACATCTATCTCTTTTTCATCTTATTTTTATTATAAAAGCTTATCTCAGTCGGTTGCTTTATCATTATATTTAGTTTTTTATCATCCGCTCATTGTGACCATAACATATATTTTAAGCATATACTTTGCACAATGAATTCGCAAAGCACACACAGAGCAGACTATGCAAAGGGATAATTATCTTTTGCTTCCTTCCAGGAATTACACTACGACACTTTACATGTCCTCTCTCTACTTCTTTAGCTCTCTTTTTTCTTTTGTGACAACTTCTCGTGTTGTCGGTGCCGCCACCAACATCACCACACATGTCCGTCATACACACTACTAACTAACTATATAGAATCTTTTTTCCATTCTCTGCTTCCACTTTCCCTTTTTTACTTTCACATCTTCTTTTCCGACCCAACACATTGGCAAAATGGAGGAAAGAAAGGAAATAGATAATTTGATTTGCATAATTTCATCATGTTTCTAAGCATGAAATTAAAGAAGGAAAAGAGTAAAAAATTATACTTGTTACAGAAAAGATGGACCAAGAACATCCTGTAACAGTGATGTAATATGCATTAAGAGGTAAAATGAAATATGGAAGTAGAGTGGCGTAAAAACTAGTAATATAATGGTTTTATGTCTGTCTGTCGGACGAAAGCTATGAATGAAGCTCACAATAAAGTTCCTTTGTGAGTTATTATAATAACTATATTATATGATTAGGTATACATGCATACATTTTTCATGATTGCTACTTTTCTCTGCTACTATACCACACACAAAAGAAAAGATAATACAGACAACAATAAAATCATGTACAACTTTCTGCTTTCTCTTTGTAGTCTCTGAGGCTTCATAAGTGGTGTTGATGTTTTTATATATGTACGCACATGTATGTACGTTATTACTGTCTCCTGCACATGTCTTTGACCATTTAGTATTTCAAGCGAAAAGGAAAATGAATGAAAGGGAATTCAAAAAGTAGAAATGAATAAGCCGAAGTAGTTTTTTGTGTCGACACAATAAGTTAAAGTTGAGTGCAAATGTGAATCTATATGACTATTCATGTAAAATATACACATATTTTATAGATATCAGGATTTATGTTTTTCTGACCTGACATTATACAAAGCAGTATTAATTCTCATAGGATTTACAGAGATACATATGCTTTATATGCTTGTCAATAATTCTGCTCAACATGAAAAAGACGAACGATGATTTCATTTTGAATCTGAATTACACACCATAATAATAAGCTTCGTGCGTATTCTACGCGTACCGTAACAGTTATTATTTCACGCATATATTGAGGATAAAGAATGAATACATTTAATCAAATTAATGAGTGACTAGCGAAAATAGGTAGTTAGGTAGTGTGCATGTCACGTCATGTACATTGGCTTTGCATTCTTCCTTTTACTAGTTTAGTTTGAATTTACTCCTGTGACACTCCTTTTGAAATCTCTACCGGCCTTAAAAATGCATGCATTTACAGCATAAAAATATATAAAATGTTACATTTGTGGGCTTTCAAAAGATTGTGCATTGTGCTAAGGTTTCTCCTCTTGTATTATCCTCTTCCTGCTCACATTGTCCTAATAAAGTTTTACGAACCATGAAATTCTTCTGGCGTGCCCTTTATTTCCCTCTGGAAGTCATTCTGTCTGTCAGTCAGGAAGAAAAGGGTTGAAACGAGAGAAGGAAAAGTACTCTTCGCATTACATTTGTTGGTACACACTGTGCGCTGCGAATCTACATACCAAAGCATTTCTACATTGGCCGCCCTTTGGCTACATAAAGAAAATAGTTTTTTTTCTCGTCTCATCTTAACCAACATTGAGCATCACTGTCCCGTAATAATAATAACAGTAATAATACAATTGTCGTATATCCCAGTTTTTTTCTGCTCAGAATTCATACTTTTCTTAGGAAACTATACAGCACAAATAAGCCTGCATCACCCATTCCATTCCACCCACAACAACAAACAACATTGCCACCACCACGGTCGCCACTATTATGTATTGCTAACATACATACTTTTTAAAAATCCAGTACCAGCGGCGGCACGGTCGTATTTTTGGCATACTTTGCCAACAGCTATTCCCATTCTTTTTTCCTGTTCTGTGTACATAAATACATGGAAAATAGCATGAACATAAAAACAACAAAAAAGGTCGCGATTGCTGTTTTGAGACCACCGCAGCAACTTATACTCGTGATCATATATTTTACTTTTGCTGTTTTCGTTGAGTTGAGCTGCGTTTGCTTTGGGCTTAGCTCATGATTTTCGTTCCAACTGGTCTTGATAAAAAAGAAAGCACAGTCCCTTTTATTTCTTTTTTCTACTTTTGACTTTTTGTTGTTGTCTTACTTCAACTTTTCTGGTTTATGCAAATGTTTCTTATTTGATTTTAGAAGGAAAGCCGAATGGTTTTTTCTGCTTTTGCTGTCTCTTTTCGACATTCGTTTATAAAATGTGGTATGGAGTAGAAGCAGACAAACAATATCGCATGACGCATGGATATACACAAGCCAGAGACAAAAAGTCAAATAACAAAATATGACATTTTAAGGTCATCCTTTTTATTTAAGCTGTCAGGCGATAGTTTTTATACAATAAAAAATTCTGATTTATCCGCCATATATCAAGTTAGTCCACTATGCGGACTCAAATGGAATGTCATGAATTCATTCGGTTTCTTATATTTTCTTATGTTATATGTATGGAATGGCAGTTGGCAGAGTTGTCAAGCGAAAGAGGACAACACGTGCGTGAAGCGTGTGTATTTCACATCTCTGCAGGGTATTGCTATGTAGTTAAAAGTTAATGTATCATCATACCATCATAGTGTGGTCTTTGTTATTACTCCTTTCATTTCTTTTGACAGAAATTCAATTCGATAGCTGAGCAATTTCATTCTTTTGATAACGAAATATACCTAAAACGTACATTTGCTGACTGAGTGAGAGAGAAGAGAGAAAAGATGAATTGAAGAAAATGGGCAAATACATTCGGAAAATTACTCCAAATATTTGTTTGCCTACTAAACCCAGTATGAAATGATCGAGTCGGCTTCAATTTGGAAGACTTGCCTTGAAAAAAATAGCTTGCTTGTATGACTAATGAAAATGTTGCTGACTTAGTGAATAAGAGAGCGAGGGAGAGAGGAAGACATAAGGAAAACGGATGTTATTTCGTTTGTCTAAACCATAAAGATTTTTTATATCAGCTTTGGAGCAAGCTGGTAAGTAGTAAAATATATAGCTCGTAGTATTCATTCAAAGTTAATAAAAAAGATTTAAAATGCTGCTACTGAAGAAGGAAAGAAGTGTAGTAGCACGAGGAGAAGTAAATAGTGTGGGATGTACCGTTTATACTTAAATAATTCAATGCATACATATTTAGAGAACGTACACATGTGCAAACAAACCCATCGCATAAAGTATGTATCCTTATCCTTCCTTTTTACTCAAGTGCTTGCTTTCACTGAGGATGATTAGGTCATGGACGTGTTCGGTTGCTTCCATGAATTTGCGATGATGTAGTAGTAGAAGTCTTACAATAATTCGATGGAGTGTTTGTGTATGTATATATGTGTGTGCGAGGGAGGACTGGGAAAGTGCTCTTTCGCTCTCCCGTCTCTCTTAGGTTGCTACTCGTTTACATCAAGAAGAAATATCCAACATCATCATCCGTTCCCCGCTCGTTTTGGGTGATTATCGGTATAACAGATGATAAATAATGTAAATGTGGCAGCTTAAAGGAAACGAAATGGCTACTTTGTCGTCTAATATGAGTTAGCTATCAAGTTTTTTTGCAAAAGAGGGAAAACTGTTATTATATGTAAGTAGTCAGCATATCATGTAATGTAGACTACGAAACAGTAAGTTAGAACAAGAGTGATAGGACAAAGTGAGCGAGTGGCATGATGATCATGATGATGATGGCATAATGGCTCTTCTGCTCAGTCAAATGAAATAATATAATGAATGAGTACGTAACATCAAATCATGTTTAAGCTTGTGCTCTTAACGATTCTAGTATGTTGCTGTTATTACAACTCGACATGACTCTGAAAGGGGAATTATCTTAGTACAAAAACGCGAGTAGAAGTAATGTAATTGTGATGAAAGTTGGAGCTGGATTTAAGGATTCGATAACATGAAACTAATTTGTCACAAATGATTTTCTCATGTAATATTCTCTCCTCAATGTCAAGTTTTATCATGTGTGCTTAATAAAATATGATGGGCCTTTGAATAGTAATAATAAAAGGATAAAAAATGCAAGTATGCCTGTATTTATGTACATATATGTTTTTATGAAGAAAATCGCGGATATGCACGTGCATCGTTGCATTTTTACTTACTTAAAGGTCGCTTATATCAGCTTCTTTTGCATAATACCCAAAGTAATATCCAAAGTAAAAAAGGCAGTCGAGTTACAATAAATCTGCTTACTTTGCTACAGCTACAGCCGCGCCGGTAGTAATCATTCACCATATCGGATCAATGAAGCTCTATACAAAAAATGGCATTTTCTCCGTTTTTCCTCTCTGCAAGCTGTTTAAAATACACGTATGACTCGATAGTATAATATATACGGACTTATAAGGTTTTATAGTGTATTGTACACTTAATTTCGCTTTCACAACTCTATTAGTACAGCAAAATCGCTTTGTGAGTACCACACAATGTATATACTTATCATGTTGATACTCATCGACTAGGAAGGAACAAATTATACCCTCGTGTAGAGAAGCCGCTCTGACTTTCTCTGGCTTTCTTTTGCTCGCAGTGAGCTCTCGCTTTTGTCAATGGAAATATTAACAATAAGTCAGCGTAAGTACTTAACATAAAAGTACGTCTATCCATTGAAAATACCTACATAATAGTATGGGGTTTTGTCTGGTCTGAATAGTTAAAAAGAAGTGTTATCAGATTAAATGACCATATGGCTGCGTGGTCGATACAGTTACGACAGCTAAAAGCAGAGAAAACAGAAGAGTTCTCTGTGTAATGACAAGTTATGGGGAATACTTCAAAAAAATATAATAAGCTATTCCAAACTCTGGACTATGTTCCGTTCACATTCACACCATTATGGATAATCAAATGGGCGCTTTGTATTTAGCAACCTTACTATACAAACTCACAGATACGTAGGTATACTCGCTTTCGTCTTTTCAATTTTCAATGAAATCTGGGACAAGTTTTTATGCTATGCTGAGAAAAAATGTGTCATAGCGTTGAAAAGAACAGAGTATTATAGTGTCATGCATGCAGGCTACGTGGGAGGACGACTGTGAACTGGAAGGAGAATTCTGGGAGAATACAGAATTCCCATAAATATCCTCTCGGTCTGTAGTCTGTACTGTTTTTTTACTTCTTGGTGTAAAAGCCCTTACCCTGCCACAATACGCACTCAGTCAGGAAATATAGGGAATATAACAAACGGACACCAGCCTTTCTGAAAAGAGTGTATATATTTATGCGGCTTTGTTGAGTTCTTGGCTGACTTGATCCGCTTTCACCAGCCTTTATTGTAAAGCTACCACTCGAGCCGTTACAAATCCCTTCGGTTTTTCATTTGTTCACGGATAGCTGTAACTCAACATTTGCCTACCAGCACAGTAAAGCGTTTTACAACAAGAATTCAGACTATATATTTCTATCTGTTTATATTATATTATAATGGCAATAGTAATAATAATGGTGAATATAAGTATCTATGCGTTTTATTTCTGACCATTTTCCAATTTCGTTCGTTCGTTCCATAAACGTTGCCCTGATATATTGTCAAGTTTTATAATGTTTTGCGCTTCTTCGGTTATCCACAAAAGGCTTGCTTGCTTATGTTTCCATTTTTGCAGCAAAAGTAGTAGACAAAATGTTATTTTTACTTTATCATTATTATCATCATCACCGCTTGCAACTATTGGATCTACATTTTTACAATGACGAACTTTTGATACTTCAGATGAGTCCTTACGATTAGTACTAGTGCATTGCTAGTTTCTTAGTATTAGGTTTATAGAGCAGAAAAAATCCAGTATTTAAATTATAGTTAAAGTTGTGTATATATTTATAATTAAAGTTGAGCTAATTGCTAAGTTCCAGTGAAAGTACGTATTATGTATGCATTATGTCAGACATGTATGCTATGTATGAATAGTAGTTCTGACGATTTTGCATTGCTAACGAAGTTGCAACTGCATTGAAACTTATATTCCCTTTTGCGTGTTTTCGGGGACAACCTTATACATAAAAGATAGTATAATCCCATTTGATTACTATCCAAAACATTCCACATACATTATTATCAGATGAATGGAAGGAAGCAGGGATAGTGCGTAGATATATTCAGTGCTTTCGAATTCCAAACAGATTCTCTGCGTGTATAGACTTTGAAGATAAATTTTTGCGAGAAACATTAAACAAACGGAGCAGGTGCAGTAGTAAAAAGTGGTGCTGTTACATTCAACAAAAGTCTGCCTGAACAACGAACCGGCAAAATATCTTTTGTATTTTGCTCGTTGAATTCAACAAACGCGTACACTTCGACATCACTAGTTCCATTACAAAGGAAAATTGCATTTGTCCGTAGGGCTTACTTAAGTTATAGACAGCTTGGGATCCAGTATTAAAGCCTGACTTGTAAGTATAAAGTCTAGTATCCTTTAATACTGTATGTATATTTATGTAAAACACAAAGAGAAAATTAAATGGAAGAAAGTACAAATTCCTTTTTAGGTAGGTAGGTAAGCAAACAAACATGCCATGCATGGAGGTATAATTGAGAATTCCATAAGAAGGAAAGATTTCAAAGACCTCCAAAGAATGAAGCCAGTTCCATGTAATAACTACAATACGCTTTGTGAGTTTGTGTGTGAGGTTGCATTTGTCTGTCTCATCAAGACTATTTGTGATTTTACGGAACACTGGCAGTACCGCCATTTATATTAGCAGCCATAGTACATCAATTTCCATGAACAAAGTTCAAATAGCAGTAGAGCATAAGAATGAATAATAGAAAACTATGCAGCAAGTAATGCCCATATTGTCGGCTGTACAAACCAACTGTAAACTAAAACCTTTCTTTGCTTTAAGTAAATATCCAAAAGACTATCGTCCAATAATTGTGTAAGAACAAACTCATCATATTTTACAATTAACTGGAACGATTACAAGTTCAGATAAATACTTGCTGTCTAGTAAACTTGTAAGAAATAATGGCGAAATCTCAATTCTAGTAGTCAAGCGAAAATGAAAAAGAGAAAGTGAAGCTCTTTAATGTGAACATAAGCGCTGCTCATATTCAACAAAGTAGTTTGGCTTGCGGCTCATATATAATTTCCCTTTTGCACTTTTTGTAACTCAATATCGTTTGTCTTTTGATGTCATGCGTTCTTTTCTTTCGTGCGATCCAGGAAACAGGACACCCTTTTGGGATCATATTTCTTATCCCTTAATATCTTCTACTATTGAACCTTGAACGTAATTCAATTGCTCTGATCTTGAATCTTGGCAATGCACGGCGCTATAAATTATCTATTATTCAATAGAGCCATCCGTTCCAGTGTATGATTAAAGGCTACATGAACCGCAGAATCCGGTTAAAACTATTTGACAAATAAATGTTCTACTTTTAAAGGGAAAATGTCTATGATAAATATAACTATAGAATGGCGACTTAGAGGAGAAATAAAAGTTTTTCTTATGAAAGTAAATAGACATATGCATACACTTTTTACACGATTATATACCATTTTATGCAATGCCCTAACGCGCCCCCGGTGATTGTGTTAGGAAAAATGATGTAGCAATATAGAATGATGTCTTCATCCAGTACAGTGCTCCTGACTTGTGGCCCTAGTCAATTTTCTGATTCTTCAAAAATATTATGTACAAAATTTGATATTTTGATATTTTGATGGAAGTCAGGAGATCTGGAAAAGATTACGAGAGAAAGAACAGACCTTTTTGCACTGACTGACGCATTTTATCTGTGCATCTACAAAATCATAGCTTTTACACTGCAGCTGGGAGCAAAAAAAAGATTGACGAAATATGGATTCATTGTACAAATGGAGAAGGGGCCCAGCAGGAAGTCATGTTTCATACAGGAAAGGTAAGTGATTTATGTTTCCAGGCTCTTATTGAAATCAAAAGACGCCTTTCTTGACAAGGGAGCAGCAGTGCATGAATGGGCGAGCCCAGAAAGCTTTCAATCTGCACCATGAGAGTCAATAATATTTACATATAATTTGAAGTTTAGATACATGCAAAATATTGATTTCTCTGCCCAGGGAATGACTTAACCATTTTAGCAAGTATCAAGCAACTACACACGCATAAAAATAATTTTATTTAACATGCAGTGCAACTTCTAATACTTTTCGGCATCAGGGAACTACGTAGAGTAAAATCAATAAATAGAATAATATTATAGAATGTGCTGTTGGTGCACTGACTTCTTTGTTTTTAATAAATTGTAAAAGCTTTTGTTAAAGAAAACGGAGGAGATAGCAAGTCATTGTGCACACACCAAGATAAGAAAGTGTAGCAAAAATGGTATTTTTATGTCTATAATGTAAATATGTATAGAACAATCTTATATTTTTACTTTTTCAAATAAACATATTTTACAATATCATGCGCGCATTCATATAAATAGTCAGGAACTTATCTATATACTTACTTGTATTTTTTCATAAAACATATTTTCGTTGGCAAACCCTATAAGAAAGTCAGACCTTCCTCTTCCCTTGTCAACATAAAACTATCTCTCGGTGGTAATAATGGTCGCATGCATGAGCGAGCAGAAAATAACACGGAAAAAATTCAATCTCAGAGAAGAAAAACGTCAAGTTTTCATGTGATGCTTGTGGATTTGTTTTTGAACTGGAAAGAGGTTTTTTTAGATAGTATGTGTTGTCGAAACACCAAATACCAACCAGTGATGATGAAGAAAAACAAGCTAAAAACTATAAGCTAGGAAACAATATACCTACACATTTTTATTGTGTGACGGTTGCTTGTCTTTGGTAATGGCATGGCATACGCACTTCCTCTCTCTTTTCTTGTGCGAATGTATTTTGTATAAATATCTACTTCACAGACCATTTACGTTTCACCTTGATACGGAAATTCTTGAAAAGCATACAGCGTTCTTTTATTCTTGTTGATTTCACTTTCTTTGCTGTATTAAGTGTCTCGGATAAACAAGAACAAAATGAAAAATACTAATGCAGAGAGGATTGCAGACTTCTGTAAATATAAAAATCTATATGCTGCCGTTTCTCTGCTTCTCGGTCGTTAGTATGAAGAAAGTAAAAGCTACTTAGGAAATAGTCAGACAGAAGAAAATAGAACAAGAGAAAAATCTGTCAATAAGAAGGCACGCAATATTTATGCCGTTAAGTACCATATTACATGCGAAGAAGTTTCTTCAAACGAAATCATTTTCTGACTTTGTTTGTTAATAACGGAATTTGGTACGCCTTCAACCGACATTACAATGTAAGAAAGGATATGTAATTGGCTATTGTGCGAAACACGTAAAGAACCCATATGTATATACTCTCGTTTACATTTACATTGCTTAGATATGCTCTAAAAAAGCAATTAATTTTTAACGACTAACACTTTGTCTTTTATTATGTATTGCAGCATACTTTATAGGTAAGATAAATTTTTAATAAGTTTTACTTTTCGCAAAAGTTATTATTACACCGACCATACCACAAGCAT
>JAQFYG010000771.1:0-24593 GCA_034694325.1 Entomobrya corticalis | reverse complement strand
ATTAAAAGTTTGATTTGCATTAAATTTCGAATGTATGATGGTAAAATCAATTTATGAAATAAATGTTTTTCATTGTGATTATCAATGATAGTATTGAATGTCGACGGGATTCATTGAAGCAACAACAAAAGTATATTATTACTTCATTATGAAGCATTTAATTCATCGTCATCGTATTTTCATATTATGATTGGCATGACTAGTGATAATAATTTTAAACCTCACTGCTCCGTTACGCGCAGGTACATAATATCCGGCTCAAGGTGCCCCACCAGTCAAATCAGGAAGTATTTCCTCTGACACATAATCAGGCATTATAACCAAACAACACTAAACCGATAAGTGATTAAAGCATAGATTAGCCATGAGATTATACTTTAAGTTCCAACTTAAATATAAATGCGTATTACATGTAAGAGTTAAACTAATTTCGTTGTAATAAAAAACTGACTAATTTAATTGGAATATTAAACAAATCTCTTGATTAAAAGGATTAGTTTTATCAATCAAATGCTTCAAATGGAAAAATTCAAGGAAAAATGGAAAAAGTCCTTCGTTTTATAATAATCAATTGAATTACATGTTAGTCATGAGTCAGGATCATTACTGCTTGGCATTTTCCAATTTATTTTATTATCATCAGATCATTTTTCGGAGCCAGTTCCGAGGAAGGAGTTAAGCCAACAGCAGAATTCAAGTGCGTTAGTTAATGCGTACCGAGGAAACCATGATTATGCCAGTGAATTAAAGAATACACATGTGGTAGTATTGACTATCGATTCGATTGCGACTGTGAGGCTTTATAATGTTTTATCAGTAAATATTTGTCTCGTGCACACAAAGTATTTGTTTGACGATAATCCTGGATCACAAATATAAATGATAACATACTTCTGACAATGCGAGTTTGGAGAATAAATAGTAATGTGTTGCTTGTTGAGGTAGATTGCATATTTTTATACTTATCTTTTATGTCGCTATTTGCTTTAGATTAAAAAAGGAAATGGGAAGTAGTGGACATCTTATCCCATCAGTGCCCAAACCCCATCTTCCGATTCTATCATTTGCTCACAAGTCATACAAGTTGACATAGGTTATGCGTCATTTATTCTAAGTGTTTCACTTTCTTAATTGCTGTATTCCGTAGATATTTTATTATGAACGTACGAAAAATGAAAACCACTTTCAACGCTTTTTATTACGTTTTGTAATTTACATTTTGAACATTATTTGCATTGTTGTTGTTTACATGTTTGATTAAATCATCTTGTTTTTCCTTCCAACAACAAAGATTAAACTACTCAGACACCTGTATTTTGTAATACAGACGTTTAAGCATACTAGGTACATATTTTATTATGTCTATGTAATGCTTATATGATACTTTTATATAAATATAATTATTATTGGTTTTATATAGTAAGTTCAAGTTCTAATTATTGAGAACAACTACAACGTGACGTTAAACGTGACGTCAAATGAAAAAGATATGATTCGTAAAGTGCATAAGATCTGTCTCAATAAAGAGATGTATTTTTAATTTTTATGTAATTTCCATGAAAGTCTTGCCGTATATTTGATTTGAGTATACTATAATTATTAGATGATCATCCCTCCTGGGTGCCAACCCTCGTGTAAGAAACCAAGCCTTGTGTAAAATACAATCGACTTGCCCGAATCATAATTGATTAAAATCACAATTTCGTCAAGCTAAGTTAAAGGAAGGCAATTTTCTGAAAGGTATGCAAGATTTTCTGTTGCTGCATTCTTTGGTTGCTTGTTCTAAATTGTTTCCATGTAGTAATCCTTTATCTGCATTTACATTTCATTGCATTTGATACAAATACGAATCAGTCAATGCTGCAAAATTGGATCAGAAAAAATTCGAAATATCTCTCTCAACTGGGACAGACCTTACAAGTAAAATATTTTCTAATCATCTTTAAAACGTGTCAATGAATAACATATTTTATTACATAATAAAAGTACTAAGTATCTTAAATATTTCGATATTTTTAAATAATTCAATGGAAGCCAGAAAAGAGACTGCGGGGCATAAGCAAATTGTGTATTGCACAAAATGCTTCAATCCCTACAACGACAGTTTTACTGATAAGCCCAACTACTGAATTTGCTTTTGCTCATAGTACCTATGTACGACATCATATTTACAACAACTCAATTGTTATTTCTCATCATCATTGACATGACACGATCGAGCACTTCCAGATTGTGTTTGTCTCGTGTGTGCATGTGTAAAGGTTAAAACATGTTGGAGCTGATATGATGTATGCTGGACAAAGATATACGAGATAAGTGCATTACATGTAATATTATTTTAGTGAAATGTAATATTTTATTTGTCAATTGATCAATGTGATTGTCATTGTCAATTGTGACACTTTGATTATTTAATCACACTTGGTGCTACTAACCATTAAATAAAATCTACTTTTTATTGAATAATGACTAAACTTTATTTCGCTGACGCTGTATATAGCATTCAACTAAATATATTGAATTTGTCTACCTCATCAACGAAGATACAATTTATATGATGATGAACAATGATTGCGATTCTGATTGACTTCTTTTCTTACTTAAATGATCGTCCTTCATTTATCGAGTTGATAAAGATAGCAATCATTTATAGTACAATAGGTATTTAGGTATTGATTTTTTGCCCTTAGCTTAACACGGGGTTTTTTAACACGCGTGCAAAATAATTAACAAACTAATGAATTGAATATTCAATTGTCTTGACGAATTTCAATGTTAAATGGGCAAAATATTTTATTGTGGCATATCAGTCATCACATAATTGTCTAGGAGTAAAGAGCAGCACTGAAAAATAATCATAATTGTTTCGACAAATTTTTAAAAGGGCAACTTTTAGTGCTGCTGTTTACGAAGAAATGAAACAATAAATTATTTTTTTACAATTCCGTCCAATTTTCTTTGACAAATATGGAGCTCCTATCTAGATCTGCTGGTTTCTTTGGCATCTTATCGTTAGTTGTATTTCTATCTGTATCTCTAACAAATGGAGCTGTAATTCCTAAATTTAGAAATAGTCATCCTAATCATAGTATTAGTAGCAGCAATGACGACGATAATTTCGAATTACACAGAGTTTTACCCAAATGGAGCAATTCAATAGATTCAGGAATAGAAGCGGAATGGTGGGAAAATGTGATATTTCCATCGTATCTGCAAAAGTTTTTCAACAATTTTAAGACGAATCAAAATGAGTTTGACGAGTTAGTTGGAAAATTACTGGATGGTGTTACAAATGAACATTGTAAAGGTCACGTAGTTTCATGGCTATTGAGTACGCAAAAGGAGTTGAAAGAACTGGCAACTGACAAGGAAAAATGGGTGCTTCATAGTACGACTTTTATTTTTTCATAACATCGTCAATTTCAACTCTCTATTTACTACTAACTAACCATTTACAGAATGACAAAAGGTAAACTAACAAAATTTTGTGAATTTTTAGTGATTGATTCTTGGGGAAAGCCACCAGAAGGCGTTCTCAGTGGTCACGTCAATGCCTATGGAGACTTTGACGAGTGTATTAACATTGATGTAAACTCTTTGGAAACCATACATCCGAACTACACTGACATTCCTAAAGAGTTTGAAGGACGTTACTGTACAGTGTATATTGCTGATTATAACGTGGGAATGAGCGAAACGGGAAAGCCAGTTCCTCCAACTGGGAATTCTAAGGCGATGAGACAAAAGGGTGATGTCGGTGTTAATGAAGCTGTATCACTCATAGAATTTTTGGTAGAATATAATTCATTAGATCATTCAGCTAGCCGTTTATCTTTTCAGCCGTTTATGTTATAGCAGAAATTGATAACCTTTTATGCAAATTGGAATTTACAGGAACTTTTAAGTATTCGTGAAGGAGTGGTCATAACTCCTTCTGTTGGAGTATGCTTTCCAAACTCTTGTTTAAAACCTGACATTCAGCAAATACTTGTGAACGGCTTGGACATGATATACACAAGAAACCCGATTGAGGGCCTTTATCCACAGAACTATCCTTGGCCATATGCATTAGCTTGCTATGAAAGCAAAAAGCCAGACTTTGATGCTGCTGACATTAGTGTGATGTAAGGAACGTCTATTAATGTGAAATTATGTTTTTTGTTCCTTTGACCACCAACACAGCTTTTTCATCAGTCGCTCATTATTTTTCATTTTTACTCCCAGGACTCTTCTTGCTGTACTTACTTCACTCTGTCTTGGTGCTGGAGTTCTTGACTATTTTCTGAATCATGGCGTGGCCAAACCTCCGAAACGAGGTGCTGCTTATAATTATTTTATGGCGTTTTCCTTGTATACCAACATCAGAAAATGGATGAGCACGAGAAAAAGTGCTGAGGATTTGGGTTGTCTTCACGGAATCCGATTTTTTAGCACGGCTTGGGTGGTTCTTGCCCACACATACTATGTTATTACATTTCTACCTCAATGGAATATGATTGACGTGAAAACGGTATAAATTGCATACAATTTTATGTCTTACAATAAAAATATTTAGTGCTCACACTGGGGTGCATGTTATAAATATTTGTATTGAAATATCTTTAAATTGCAGGTTTATAATGATTGGAGCGTACTTACTATAATCAACTCAACCTTTGCCGTAGACACATTTTTTGTATTGAGTGGTATGCTAGTCGGATACAATATCTTGAAAGTGCTGGACAAAACGAAAGGGAAGTTGAATATTATCATGTTGTACATTCATCGGTACTTGAGGTGAGTAATTTGTGGATTGATACTAACTGGCTAGACATGTATGTATTACATGATTTAAAACAATATGTTCATGATGAAGTAAAAAATTGTTATAAAATGTTTTACATTTACACAGACTTACCCCAACTTATGCAATTCTAATCGGAATAATGGCAACAATTGTTCCATATATGGGAAATGGTCCATACTGGGCAGTTATGAATAGGTGGGGAGAAATTTGTGAGGATAACTGGTGGACCAATTTGCTCTACGTTAACAATTTTGTGAATACAAGTTGGCTGGTAATTTTTTATCAATTAATCAACCAAACTTTTGTTTAAATGAAATTATATTTCCCTTAGAAGCAAAAATTAAATCATGAAATGCATTTTGCTTGTATGAATATATAATATTATTATTTTGCTTGCATGAATCACCAGTGTCAAGGTGAGGCATGGTACTTAGCCAACGACATGCAGTTCTACATTGTGTCTCCTTTCATTTTGTACCCAATGTGGAGATGGGAAATGATGGGACTAATTCTTCTGGCGATTTACACCTTACTTTCTATTGCATGCCCTGCACTGCTTGTGCACTTTTATGACACAACGCCCACTACAATTCCAACTAGAGAGTATGTGCTGAGCTGAGAACAGATTATTTTTCAAAAATACAAAAGTTTGCATTTTACTAGAATATATTTTTTAAATTTCAGCTTTGGGAAATGGTTCACTCACATTTACATCCGTCCTTACGCTCGGATTCAGACCTTTCTTGTGGGAATCTGGTTAGCTTATATTCTTCACAAGACAAGAGGGAAGAAAGTCAAGTTGCCCAAAATTGTAGTGGCATTTTTCTGGGTCCTGTCCACTGTAACAGCTCCAGTCCTTCTTTATTCAATTCAACCGTGGTTCGACCCTGCAAATGAAATTCCAAAAGCTGCTGGCTTGGCATATGCCGGTCTCAGTCGTGTTGCTTGGGGACTGGTGGTTTCATGGGTGATTTTTGCCTGCATTAAAGGGTATGGCGGATTGGTCAACAGCTTCCTTTCTTGGAGTCCGTTTATGCCACTGGGACGTTTGTGCTATTGTGTGTACTTGGTGTCCCTTCATTTACAAATGATTCTACACATTCGGTTCACACAACCGATAAAATATGACCCTTACACTCAAATCAACTTTTTCTTTGCGCATATGCTCATGTCATTCATTGTGGGATTCTTTTGTACACTCCTGTTTGAGTCACCATTTATGATTCTTCAGAAACTTATATTTGAAGGTAAATTATAACAAAGGGAAATGTTTTATTACCACAATACACAAAAAAATAATTGTTAATGTTATAAACGTTTTAACTGCTTACTTTAACATTTTCTTATACTTTAACTTTTGTCATTTAGGAAGTGGACCAGCTAGACCCGCACAAGATGTTTCTAAACTAAAGAGACCGTCTAAACGTTATGGTCTATTTTACAACGATTTTGATGCCATAGCTAAAGGCTCACCCGATATTACTAATGGAAACGTCATAGAACTTAATGAGAAGGAAAGACAGGATTAGTGATTATTTTTATTTAAAAAATTAATAAAATCTTAATAAACTATTTAAATTACATGTCCTAGTAATTTTTTAAGACAATTTACTACATACTTCATACAATGTACATAAAATTATAATTATGCTGTTATTTTTGAGTTTTTAATCGTTTCTTCATTATGCGTTTAATTTAGCAAAATATTTATCACCGTCAAATAAACTGATTAATATTAAGAATCTTATTTGCTACTACTATTCGATTTATTTATTTTTACTACTTTACTATTATTCTAACATAATATCATAACTAGACGCAGTCTGTTCTGCTAAAATATTTAATTAGTATATAGATTTTAAAAACTAAATGTAAGAAAATATGACATTTACTTGCTCAGATTATGCTAGAGACTCAACCTTGAATCTTTTATTCAAATCTATCTATGAATCCGTGTCAGAAGGTTCCCAGTTGCAATTAGTCTGTTGTTTGCTAGAACTAGAACCACTGGGAGAATCCAGGCATGGAGTCATAAACTGGAGGAAAGGTTTCCTGTTCATCCGGTGGTAGTCCTACGACATCAACCTCCTCATCCTCAGGATCTTGGAATTCGTCAGCAACTACAATTGCTACATCATCTGGCGGTACTTGTTGTGTTGATGGACTCAGATATCTCTGAAGCCGAATGAAAGCGGTTGTGTGTAAAAACCTCCGAAATTCCAAAACGGCCTCTTTTTCAGTCATCAGAAAATTGGATTTTGAAACATCTCCAAATTTTTCCATCATAGCTTCTTCCTCAAACTCCCAGTTTTGTGGATGAGTGTTTTGAAAATATGTGTTCATAAACTTAACTTGTAGAAAGTTGACTTTCCTTGCAAGATCGTATTCAAAAGCAGGTACGTCCATACCAATTTTCAAATATTGTGTTGCCCCTATCCCATGATCTATCATTCTCCTGCAGTTTGAGCAAATAGTAAACCATTCCGATGGATCCTTTACAAGCAACATCAGTTTATGTGTGGTTGCATGGTCAAGTGGGTGTTTGAAAATGTATTTGAGTAAAAAGAAAACTCGAAGTTGGGGCATTATAGCTGCGTTTAAATTTGCTTCGTATGTAAACCAAGCGTAGTCCGGTCTTCCCTCTAAATTAGGTCCATTATAATCAACAAAGTCTCCTTCCTCTGACGGACGTCTTTCAGGTTCGTTTGGCGGAGTTTCTCCATGATGTTCTGTAACTGAATATTCATCAATCTCATGATTGGAGCATGAGTCCATTTCACTACCTGAAGATTCTTCCCCGTTGTCGGATATATCATCACCATTGGCTAAAATGTCATGAGTGTTGTCTAAAATGTCGTGTTCGTTGGCTGAAAACTCATCGCCTTGTTGTGATGATCCCTCAACGTCAATATATAATTCGTCATTTAATGACGTGCATGAGCATGATGATTCTGGAGATACTAGATTTATTGATTCTGATGGTGATGTAGCTGTAAGTGTTGATGAAGATCCGTCATTCTGATCATTTCTTAATTGTCCAGCGAATAACTCGCAAATATCTACAAATCTTGACTGTTCTTCCTCACTGGATGACAACTCTCCATCCTCTTTTTCCAAAGATTTCACCCCACCGTTTAGAAGCTTGACAATTTCTTCGTCCAACTCTTCATCATCTTCTATCTCAGCAACGACCGCAGCTTCTGGATTTTGAGGTACATCTAATACATCGTCGTCTGATTCTTCCAAATCCAGCCTTTCAACCTCTGGAATAACCTTGTCTACCCATTCTAAACGGTGATCGAATCGTCCACTCAAATAAAGACCATCTTCGGGCATGGGCTCTGCGAGGTCACAGACTACACAGTAGTCTATTTCACTCAAATCTGGTACAACAAATCCTTCTCCCTGTCCATAAAAGTTGAAGTTGTCCATCATGAATTTGTTGAATAATGACATATCTCGAAAATACTCTTAAGAACCTGAGGATGTACTAAACAATTTTCGACATCTATTAGATAACTAAAAAACTTAAAATATTTCTTTGTATGATGTACTTGAATTGAAAAAAGGGAAATACTTTTGAATTATACCTAAAAAGAGTTTCCTTTCCTTATCGCCAGAGAGTAAGTAGGGCGGGTAATAACTAGTCAAGTAGTCGTGTTGTTTGTAACAGCTTGTACTATAATTATGCGATTTTAAAGTATGTATGTGAATTTTTTTCTTATTCGTTGTGTATTTTAATAAAGTTAGTTGTTAAATTTAAGATAAGGACTATTACGTATAGTGCGTATATATTAGAGAGCTTCATTCACTATTCAATTTGACCAATTAAGTAAAATAAAGAATACAATATTGATTGTGCATAAATGGGTCTAATTTCTCTTTTTCTTTGAAAGAATCATTGTTTATACTAAAACAACTAAATATTACCAATTGTCTTGAAGAGAATGCGACGCAGTTTCTTACGGTACAATTCGTGCTGTTGCTAGAGTGGGGATGGGCTGATGGCGGACATATTGGCATATCAGAAGCTTAATAACCTTAATAAACATAAAGATTTAATAAAAGTGGCTACACAATACAAAGAACGATGACTGCATTCTGCATTAACTGCTGTAATAAAAAAATTAATTAAATGTGCTCGAATTGATTACCGAAGTTTGCGGTATTCATGATTTATTGACACATTATGGTACAATATGACAAACAAATTTTCTTACAAGATGAAATTTTTGATTTTAAACAAAGGGCATCAAGTAGCAAATACGTAAAAGCAAACAAAGCATAAAACCTGGATATTTTTCCAAACAATGTTTTGTTATGTAACTTTCCTTTCCAGAGAAAAACATTTAAAGCCGTTGCCATTGTCTTCGCCAAATGTAAAACTCATTTTAAAAAACATTCATCCAATATATTACCTTTCTGTCGGTATTTGTAAACAAGGACATTTGTTAGTTGGCATAACAACAGATAATAATTAAGACATTAAAAATGAGTTGTTCATGGAATTGGAATTCTAAATTCCAGATGCAAGAGTATAAATACCGGTGTAAAATCTGTATTTTTGTTCAATCAGTCTCAAGATGATTTTCAACTATTATTGATGCCCACGTTGCAAAACATAACTAAAATAGTTAATACAAGTTATCTTTGAACTACATCACTTGTTATGCATTTTATAGTGACGATTTTAATATCCTTGTATCACATTCATTTTTTAAACTGTAAACATATTTTGCCAAATAACTTACGATTAGACATCATATTACGATTATCTTTACTTTATCAACTTTTACCTGCTGACCAGCACAGATTATAATCATAATATGATTGAAAATTGATAGCGAATATTATATTAGCTTATAATATTATTCAAGTTTATCATCAATCAATATGAAGCAATGCACGAGCACGGTCAAGATGAATGACATTTTACAATATAAGTAGTGCCATTTAAACTAAGATAAACTAAAAGAATGCTGCTTAGTGTAACTATGTAATAGTTTATTCAAGTGTCTCTTCCGAAATCAGTGTTAATATATTAATAAAAAAGTATGATTTTATATTCATAATACTGCATATACTTAATAGCATGACATAGTTCACCAGCATCCAGTTGGTTTTAATGTCAATTTTGAATTCAGAGTACAGAATAATTATCTAGTTTGTGAGTAAATTGCTCGAAAGCTTCGTGACCCATCTATATGAGATTCTTTTTCAATTTATTGCCTCTTGTCAACTTCACTTCGTCCTTTGTTGGTAGTAATCAGTTGACATGCATAGACGACCACACACTCAGATACTCCTTGCAAAAACAAAACAAAACTATTACAATCATGGAAATAAAAAACCTTGTTTTAGTTGCCGTAGCAACCTGCATTTTTCTGTATCCAAGTGACACAATAAGTTTTAGAATAGTGAACAATATCAACGAATATCATCCATTGAGTAATTTCAAGAAAGGACTTGATAGTGCATCTGCAGATATAGAGTTAAAATGGCTTCTAAAAGCAGCAACTCCATCTTATCTTCAAGATTTTCTCAAATTGGTAGACAGGAATACCTCTTTTGAAACAGGTAGTTTCCAGGATGAGCGTCGTCAGTTTTTCGATACTTTACTAAATGGGGTTGCCAGCGATAGTTGCAAAGGTCACGTGACCGAATGGTTTTGGAGATGGGGCCCCAGCAATTTGGAGAATATTGGCTCAGAAAAGGAAAAATGGGTACTTCAGAGTAAGTGGGAACTTGTTTTAAATGAAAACTATGTTCAAAAGTTTATCCTTTTGAATATTTGAACAACTTTGTGTTAATTTTATTTCTGTTAATTTTAAGTGCTTGATGCATGGGGTAAATTGCCAGAAGGAATACTATCAGGTCATGTGAATGCGCACGGAGACTTTGACGAATGTGTTCAGGTTGAAGTTAATGACCTTGAAATTCTCAATAACATTTACCCTGAAAAAGATATTGCAACACAATTTGAAGGTCAATATTGTACTTCATACATTTTGGACTATAACACTGCAATGCAGATTACTCCAAACCCCGTTGTTATAAACTCTAAACAGCTACAAAGTGGTGTAGACAATGGACTTCACAGATCAGTATCGTTGGAGGAGTTTCTGGTAAGAAAGGAACAAAAACATATCAGTGATTACCAATTTATCTTCAAATAAGTTGTTACTTTTGAAAAAAAATCTTTCAGAGAATATTGACAAGTCCAATCCCAGTAGCTATCAGGATGATACCGTCCGTTGCGACATGCATGCCGAATTCATGTTCTCAGCAAGATGTTCAACAAATACTGGTAAATGGTCTGCACATGGTATATTCCTCAATTCCGGATTCTGACCCTACGTTACTTCCATGGCCAGTGACAATAAGCTGCACTGATAAGCACAAGCCTAGTTTAGATGGAGCTGCCATAAGTGTTATGTACTGCGATATAAATTTTAACGATTTATGTAATTATTTTATTCTATTATTAAAACATAAACTATGGATATATATGTTTTATTCTACAGCATATTATTGACCATTTTGGTGGTACTCGCTCTAGGAGCCGGCATCATTGACTACTGGTATAAGCATTCACCTGGAAAGGAAAAAGGCTCTGCAACCCCTACTTCAAACGCTTACAAGTACTTGATGGCGTTTTCTTTGTATTCGAATACGAAGAAATGGCTGAGCACTAGAAAGAGTCCGGATGATTTGGGCTGCCTTCATGGGATTAGGTTTCTTAGCACTGCTTGGGTGGTTCTTGCTCACACTTACCTGCTCTTTATTCAAGGCCCTCAGTGGAATTTAATTGATATTAAAAATGTATGCGAGAAAAATAATTCAGAATTCAGAATACTTGTCGTGTAACAGAAACATGGACATTTTTATTAATATTGCCACAATATTCTGCAAAAACAGATTCAAAAGGATTGGACTGTTTTAGCAGTAATCAACGCAACATTTTCAGTTGACACATTTTTCCTAATGAGTGGCTTGCTTGCGACATACAGTATTCTGAAGATGTTGGATAAAACAAAGGGAAAATTTAATGTTCCAATGTTTTACGTGCATAGATACATCAGGTAAAAACTTATTGATATCTTTCATTGATTATTGATAACATATACATATAATCAATCTGACTATAAATATTTTTTATATTTTTTTAATAAATATTTTACTTTTAGGTTAACACCAACTTACGCTATTTTGATTGGAATCGCAGCTACACTAGTAGCCTATGCTGGTAATGGACCCAACTGGTACACTTTGCAAGCTGCAGAGGATAACTGTCGAAAAAATTGGTGGACCAACATTCTCTACATTAACAACTTAGTCAATTCTGCGGAAATGGTACAATATAGCTATGTTTTTTGTCGCTAATTATTAGATGACGAGGTGCATAAATGTCAATGGCAGACTCAAATCAATACCATAAATTCTTCACAAAAAATATGGGTATTTTGTTTTTCAGTGTCAAGGTGAAAGGTGTCGTGTATTTTAGCCACCAAGAACTTGGCCAGTCCACTTTTGGCCACTTGATTGCACAGTCGCCAAATTTCCGATGCTTTCGCTTATTATATTGTTTGTGTTGATTTGTTTAATGTAACGACATACATTTTTTAGTAATACAAAAGAATGTAGCACATAGCAAAAGCATTGTGAATTTGTTGATTCCGGCGCACTGCGCAATCAAGTGGCCAATGGCGGACTAGTCAAGTTCTTGGTGACGAAATTTTGTGTCGACGAAGGTGAGAGTTGGTACCTTGCCAACGATATGCAATTCTACATTCTGTCACCGTTAATTGTTTACCCAATTTGGAAATGGGAGTTAACGGGTCTTTTCCTTCTGGCTGTCTACACAATTTTGTCTTGCGTTTCTCAAGTGTTGATAGTTCGCTATGCCACGGATGCTCCAGCAGCTATGGTTATGACTGGAAAGTGGGCTCTGAATTTAATTTAAACGTACATGTAGTGATTATTTATTGTAATTTTTATAATTTCATTGTTATTTTACTATTCTAGTCTTCGTACTGGGGCAGGTATAAGTGAAATTTACGTTCGACCTTGGTCTCGCATTGCCCCCTTCCTCGCAGGAATATGGCTTGGATGGTTGCTTCATAAAACACGGGGAAGGCGTATCGATTTACCTCGACCACTTGTGCTCGGCCTTTGGCTATGGTCTACTGGAACCGCTCTAGCAGTAATTTTTGGAATACGACCGTGGTTTGAACCTGAGAATGAAATTCCTGAAGTCTCTGGTTATTTTTACGGAGGACTTAGCCGATTTTCTTGGGGAGTAGCCGTTGCGTGGGTTATTTTTGCATGTGTTAATGGATATGGAGGCATTGTGAACAGTTTTCTGAGCTGGAAAGTTTTTATGCCACTTGGACGGCTCTGTTTTTGCGTGTACCTGGCTTCCTCCCTTCTCCAGACTATCTTTTATAATCGACTCACAATCCCAATTAAATGGGATGTCTATACTGCTGTCAATCTATATTTTGCTCACATGGTCATGTCGTACTTTGTAGGATTTCTCTGTACGCTTATATTTGAGTCTCCTTTCATTGTTTTACAAAAGTTGATTTTTGATAGGAAAAGTGGAGGACAAAAAGAGAAGCAGGGAAAGTTGGAAGTCTCAGAAACCAACAACAATAACAATAATAACTTTGAAAATTCTATCAAAGTAAATAATGAGTAATGTCTATGATATACTAGTAGATGTTATTTATATGATGAAATATTAATATTATTTTAAAAATACAACGTCGACGTTTGATGTGTTTACTTATATGTGTCTAACTTTTATATTACCGTGTTCTTCAGTTTTGTCCAATAAAACTACATAATGTTTTTTCTTAATACCTGTTAATGCAATTGTTTCATTATTGGTGCTTCTATAGAAGAGGTTACCGAAGTTTATTTATGACTTTGGTCTTGTATTGCACCATTTTTCGTAGGGATATGATATCGCCAAGGAAAGCGCGTTCACTTGTCTACACCCCTTGTGCTAATCAAGTCTTTGGATATGCTCTACTGGAATCGCCCTGGCCCTATACCTGGCTTCAGACAATATTTCATTCCAAACTTACAGTTCCAATTAAATGGGACTGTCCTTTGTAAATATTTACTGTTGGCAATCTTTATTTTGCACATTTAGTCATGGGATTTGTCATAACACATAAACGACTCTTTTGAGCAAACCTGTGGCTTTCCAATAAATCAACAAATTGTTGGTTAGCAGTTTGAAGAAGTCATTACTTTGAACATTTTTATAATTTCAAAAACTGTACTGTAGTAATTCCATAACGTTATTGATTATATTGATGGAATTGCGAAACGTTAACACAAATTATTTTGAAGAACTGGTATAAAAAATATAACAGCAAAACGCCAGATAATTATTGTGTCCTGATCCTGATTTACTGATCTCAAGTAACGCACTTTCAGACTAATTTACGCAACAATCGATCTCAAGTGAAAAATTTCACAATAACATTACATTCGTAATTATCAATTTCTTACATATTGCGTAAATGTGGCATAGGAGCATCTAACATTGGTGAAATTAAATAAAGATAACTAGCGTTTTAACAGGAATGATGTAATCCAAAGATCATTGATTCGTTGGAATAGTTTATACATATTGCGTGCGAAATGTTTTTTAAACGCTTCATTTTAAATCAAAGTAAAGTACATGATCTCACTCAATGCTTGTTACTTTTCTTTGTTTCGTTTGCTGTTCTGATTTATTATTGCAGCGTAGATAATATTTTTATCAGGTGGAGTATACATATGTATATATGCATAGTCCAATTTAATTTATCAAATCATCAATCGATAAACTATAGTGTATATTGTACATGGGCAATTGAACTGGAAACTGGAACCAGTTTTAATTAGTCGTGTTGTCGTTGTCTACCTTCTATACAAACTATAGATTAGATATAAGTATACATACATAATATGCATATACGACATAAATCCGATTCTTAAAATGATTTGACTTGCTAAATATTGATGAAATAATTTGTAATTAGTCATTCGTTGTATTGATGACGCGGTTTGGTGATGATAAAGCAGAGAATAGAAATGATAACTACAAACAATACGACAATGCAGCAGGTGTCTCCTTGCTTTTCGGAAGAAGACCAAGTCATGCATGGGTCAGCGGTCAGCGATATCAGGGAAACAGTTTGTGTCATATGACAAAAACATGAATTTATGATGTTTACACTAAAAATGTTTAATGAATGGTGAATGGAGTCCAACAAAGCTGCTACCTGTATTCATGTTCATTTATATTATTGTGCAACATAAAAATGATGATGACGACTGTTAATGCTCAAGTGTTGTGAAATTAGGACAACAGGTCTTGTGACCGTTACCCGACTTTGTTCTCATGGATTAAGAACAATACCAGCGAAAACGTTGGAATGACAAATGGCAAATGGTTAAATAGCCAATGTCTCCAATGGCAGATCCTCAGTGTCACTGAAGCAGGACTCCTGGAGACTCCGTAAACTGGACAGTGATTCGGTTGAATTTGAACACTTAATAACCATGAAGAAAGAAACGCTGCTGCGTTTATCCGCTGCTGCGGTAACAATATTAATCCTTACTGTGTCTGGACAAGCAGCCAAGCTTCCGGAAAAAATTTTTGAAAACAAAATAGAAATATTCGATGAAGAATCAAAAGATCTGACATTTTTACCACTAAGTTCCATAGAGGGTACTTTTGGATTTCCAAAAGGTACAATTGAACAATCAAGGATTTCAATTTCCAAGTTTTCAAGGGAATTTCTTCAAGAATTGAGGCATGCAAAAAGCCCAGCTCAGTTGCATGGATATCTTGATGACTTATTCGAGGGTGTGTTAAGTGAAGATTGCAAAGGTCACATATTGCAGTGGTTAATAAGGCTGGGATCGACTTATGGAGAAATTGACCTGTTCTCTGAACATGAAAAATGGGTTTTGCAAAGTAAGAATAAGAATCCTTTTTATTTATCAGTTCACTCAGAAAAAATATTTAAAATAAAAAATATAAACTGAAACATAATTTTTAGTGATCGATTCGTGGGGAAAGCTTCCAGAGGGCATTTTAAGTGGTCATATAAATGCATATGGAGATTTCGATGAATGCGTTGAAATGGAGGTGAAAGACCTTGACCTTCTAAATCCTGAGGAGTTCCAGGAAACATCTAGAAATTTTAAGGGTCGCTATTGTACAGCTTACTTGGGCGATTACAACACGAGCATGATGTTCGCAGGACGCCTTCCAACTCCTTCAATGGAAGGAGAAATGAAGTCCTTTTTAATTCAAACTGGGCCTGAACCTGGATTGAGGAAAGCAGTGTCGGCTGGAGAACTGGTGAAAATGCTGTTTACTCAAGTCGGATTGAGTGTTATGATGCCATCCACGGCAGTATGTATGCCAAATTCATGCTCCCAATCTGATATTCACGCGTTTTTCTTAAACGCTTTACTGATGGCATACGAATCAATTCCAAATGTGGATCCAAAGCAAATGCCGTATCCTCTCGTAGCAACTTGCACAGAAAAGGAAAAGCCAAATTTTACTGCAGGAGATATTGCAATGATGTAAGGAGACGTAATGTTGATTACAATTTTATGAAATTGAAAGTTTAAAAATCATATTTTTACTTTTTTCTCTTTCTATAAATCTTGTGAAAACAGAATCATTCTATCAGTATTCGTTGGAGTAAGTTTGGGTGCTGGCATTTTGGACTACTGGCAACGTCATCGAAAGGACGATGGTAAAGTTCAAGGTCCTCACGGAACGGTCTACCAATATTTAATGGCTTTTTCTATTTATACCAACACAAAAAAGTGGCTGAGTACACGGAAAAGTCCAGAGGATCTTGGATGTCTTCATGGTCTTCGTTTTTTCAGTACTTGCTGGGTAGTGTTTTGCCACTCTTATGTTGTTTTTGGGATGACAAGTCAGTGGAATAATATAGATGTCAGAAATGTAAGTTTGTAGTCATCTTGTGACCGACTTTTTACTGTATTTAAAAGCAATATTTGGATGTGCTAATCGGTATTGTTTTTTTTTGCGATTTTAGCTGTTTGAAGCATGGACAATAATGCCTGTGATTAATGGCACATTTTCTGTAGATACGTTCTTTGTCATGAGTGGCATGTTGGCTGCCTACAACATTCTGAAAATGTTAGACAAAACGAATGGCAAATTTAACGTGATCATGTTTTACGTCCATCGGTACATCAGATTGACTCCCACATACGCAGTTCTGGTGGGTATTATGGCAACACTTGTCGTGTACATGGGTAATGGTCCAAATTGGATGGTGATTGAAGCACAAGCAGAGATTTGTAGGAAAAATTGGTGGACCAACATTTTGTATATTAATAATATCGTTAGACACAAAGAAATGGTAAGTAATCAGTAATCACATAGATTATGATGTAATATAACCATGTGATCATGTGTCATGTCATGTGCTTTTCTGCCAATGATCGTATAATTTTTGTAAATCAGTGCAACGGTGAAAGTTGGTATCTGGCCAACGACATGCAATTTTACATCCTGTCACCGCTCATTGTCTATCCAATGTGGAAATGGCCAAAATCAGGACTGGGGCTACTTGGAATATACACCATTGCATCTCTTATCTCTCCAGTTCTTGTTGTTCGCTATGCTGATGCACCACCGGCAGCATTAATGACTAAATTGTAATTAAATTCATAACTTTTAAAACTTTGAATGATATAAAGTTTTGTCGCTGTCGCCAGGTTGTCGTTGCTTTGACCAGAAGGTCGACGTTTAGATGTTGTGGGGGTGTGGCCAAAACCGGCAGGAGTGCTGGCTGGTCACAACGGAGAGAAATTGCTCTGCACCCGCAATAGGAATTTTCATCACCTCCCAAACCTTTTAAATGTCTCTCAGGTCCCCTACAACATCTAAACGTCGACCTTCTGGTCAAAGCAACGACAACCTGGCGACAGCGACAAAACTTTATATCATTCTTATTCAAGTCGCCCGCGCACCAATTTCACTACTTCTCTATCTATCTAAAATGATCTCTATTTGTGTTTTGTGTAGGATAAATGATGGATTTTATGAAATTTATTTCCGACCCTGGGCTCGTATTCAAACCTTTCTTGTTGGAATTTGGCTTGGATGGATACTCTACAAAACTCGTGGGAAACGTATAAATATCCCACGCATTGTTGTTGCATTCCTTTGGCTCTGTTGTACAGCGTTGGCGTTGGTCCTCATTTACTCCATTCGAGAGTGGTTTGATCCGGCTTATGACGTACCAGAAGTTCCAGGATATTTTTACGCTGCGTTGAGTCGTTTTTCATGGGGAGTGGTGGTTTCCTGGGTGATATTTGCTTGTATCAAGGGTTACGGTGGGATCGTCAATAGCCTTTTGAGCTGGAAAGTATTCATGCCTTTGGGAAGACTCACATTTTGCGTGTATCTCACTTCCATGCACTTGCAAATGATTTTCCATTCGAGATTAAGCGTTCCCTTGAAATACGACACCTACACAATGATCAATTTGTTCTTGGCTCATATGGTGGTTTCCCTGATGGTGGGCTTCTTGTGCACCGTTTTATTTGAATCGCCGTTTATTATATTGCAAAAATTGATTTTTGATGGTAAGATTGAATGTAATAAATGTATTTACTAATGTTAATTCGACATTTTTATATGCAATTACTTCATTTGAAACAATACTTTTATGATTTGACAGGAGGAGCAAAAAGTAAGCCTCAACTTCGATCGAAGACTGAAAATAAAAATCCTTCGAAACGTTACGGTATATTTTATGAAAAGGGCGACACCGTCATCAACGCAGATGAAAATGATGAGAAAAAGGCGATAGATTAAAAACAGTATTAAAATGTTACCACTTTACTAATTTTATTGATATTTTTATACAGAAACTATATTATTAATATAATATCTAGTAGTATCTAGTATCTAGACTGTTGTTATATACCTAGTTTTGCTAATCTAAACTAAAGATTAGTCATGAATTGAATAAACAATTTTATTTCAAACAATTATTGCATGCAAAAACGTCCTTTACACAGCCTATAATATGACTATTGACTATAAATACACTCTTGTTTTCATTCATGCTCATTATACCGTAGCAATGCATCGATAATAGGACTAATGGCTTGAATGAATGTATATTCAGCCTGCTGTGCGTGTGTGTACACCATTACTTTGCCGGCTGATGAAGCAAAACTGGTTGGTGGTTGCTGGTAGAATGAACTTTTGATTACGTGTGAATGAAAATAATAACACTAGTTAAAGTTAACAAGAAGGAAAAAACATAGAAACTCCAAAGTACACGGTACAAAGTCAAGTATATTATGTGCTAACTAGACAAGTTTTCTGTTCTTCGTTTTCTTGCGTCCAGTGTCACTTTTTTCTTGACTGACATTTTTAATACGTGTACAGCAAGCACAGTGAAATTAACAATCAAAGAAGGTTATAAGTCACTAGGTTCATTCGAAATATAGCCAAAATGAGTGAGAAAAAAGCGGCCCCGATTAGTCCGATTAAGAATTTTTTAGCAGGGGGGTTTGGAGGTGTTTGCCTGGTGGTTGTGGGGCATCCTTTAGGTAAGCTTTGCACTATTTTTGTTGAATTTCAAATGGATATACAGAAACTAACAATTTAAATCTTTTAATTGTTTCTTGTAATGTCCTGGTCTCCTCTTCAGATACTATTAAGGTAAGAACTAACTTATTCACACTTTTGTTGACAACTAAAAAATAAGTAGTGACAGTCTCTGGCCTTCTTCTGTGATGACAGCAACTGATAAAGTGTAAACTATTTTTTTGGCTGCAGGTTCGTTTGCAAACACAACCAACAGTCGCAGCAGGACAATCGCCGATGTATAGAGGAACTTGGGACTGCTTCTTAAAAATTATTAAAAATGAAGGCGTCCGAGGCCTATATAAAGGCTAGTTTAAGATAGTAGCTTTTCGATAATATTACATATGGAAAGTTTTAAAGTTTATGAGTTCTAACTTTTCCTTTTTTTACTTTACAGGAATGGCAGCCCCGGTTGTAGGCGTCGCACCAATATTTGCTCTCAGCTTTTTCGGTTATGGTGTAGGTAAAAAATTAGTGGCTAGACACCCGGATGAGGAACTTGGAATTCATCAATTATTTGTAGCAGGTGCTATATCCGGTGTGATGACAACAGTAGTCATGACACCTGGAGAAAGAATTAAGTGTCTTTTGCAAGTACGAACACATGGTTTTTTACAAATATTTATTATTAAAATACAATCAATGACATGTTTATTTTCAAATTATAGATTCAGCAAGGGCAAGGTGCCGCAGTAAAGTATGCAGGTCCTGTAGATTGTGCCCTTAAGCTAGCGAAGGAAGGTGGGATTAAAAGCCTTTACAAGGGGACATGTGCTACATTGCTGAGAGGTAAAAAATTAAGTTTGATTATTTGTTTGCCTTTCAAACCCAATTGTTTGAAAACTAATATTAATTTAATATTCTATTCTATTATTACTATAGGGAGCAATTACAATTTTTTTATCTTGATTAGTTAGCCATAAGTCCTCGGCTTATTTAGTTTTAAAGATTTACTTGATATCTTTGGTATTTTGTCGTTCCTCTCTGGCCTGGTGTTGTGTACTGGTACGCCCAGATTTAAATTAGCGTTGGAAAAGAAGTTGACTTTGTTTTTGTTTTTAGTTTTCTGTTTGGACTTGTTGGATTTGGTAGTGATGGTTGGTAACCAAGGAGATTTCGCGTGCCGTGTTTCCAAGGTTGTGTTAACATTTTCCAGTACCTGGCTTTGGATAGGAATTTGTATTTCTTGTCCTTCTTCATTGGTCGCGTTTATCACCGATGATGTGCTATTCTTGATGCCCAAAAGGTGCACATTACTGATATTTTGAAGAGATAGCTGGTTGTCTTCCAGGTTTTGTTCAGTGTTGACTGTGCTTTTATTGGCAAGGTTCAATTCTAAAATGATGGACGATGTTTGTTCCGGTCGATTCTTTTTAGGTTTAATGGGCTTTGCCATTAGCTGCTTTTCTAATGCCTTGAGAGTATTTACTGAATAATTCTCAGGGAAAGTGGTAACTTTGTTCTCTCCCAAGGTGCCATTAGTTTCCGGAGTCTGTACTGCCGTGCAATATCTTAGTTCCTTCCGTAAAACTTGGAAAATACTTCGCTGTTGAAATTTAAGGGGTGTTTCACAAACGGGGGACACGCGTTTCTCATATGAGTAAGTTACCTCAAATTTTGGTTCATATTTTTCAAAACACATGCTTCCCTTATCGTAAGCTTTTTGGCAAATGGTACTATTTGGAGTGGGTATATGATACCTTTTGACTCGATTGATAAGTTGTGGATTCCAGTCTTTCATATGACATGAGCAGTGCCATGGGTTAGCTTCGAGCCTCAGGATTTTGACAGGCAGACCGTCTATAAGAGTTGGTGGCAGAGTAGTTAGCTTATTGTGTTGTAAAAATACTTCGCGCAGAGAAACCTGTTCCTCAAATATTCCCGGTGGTAAAAATGTTAGAGAATTGTGTGACAAATCCAGTTCAATTAAAGAAGATAAGCCGAATAGTGCATCCATTGAAATTTTCTTGATTCCGCAGTTTCTCAGTATTAGCCTCTCTAGTTTCGGCACTTCCCGAAATGCGTCAAATGATATTCTGGGGATTTCACCAGTCATAATCAACGTTGTCAATTGTGGCATTCCAGTGAGCATTGACTTCTCCAGTAGTCGTATTTTGACATTGATTATGTCCAATTTGGTCAAGGAAACTAATCCATAAAATGAATTGGATGACAAGTCCAAAGACGTTGTAGGACTCCCCAAGTACAAACTTTTTGTTGAGTTCATGATTTCAAAAGTATTGGGAAATATGGAACTGATTGGGTTGTAACGAAAATCTGCAACTTCCAGATGGGGGAATGGAGGCAAGGATAATTCTGACAAGTGTGTTATGTTATTACGTGAAACGTCCAGTTTTTGTAGGTATAAAAGTCCAGCGAGCCCCACCGTTTGCAAATTTAAAATTTTGTTGTTGCTCAGAGATAATGCGGACAAGTTGCTGGTTGCATAAAATACAAAGTCAGGTAGAAATAAAAGATCGTTTTCATCAAGTAAGAGATACTTTAGGTTTTCAAGTTTGTAAAACATATCCCAACTGATGTCGTGTAGGTTGCATCCAGAAATTTTCATATGCTGTAGTTTAGGTAGTCCAGTGAAAGCGACGCGAAAAACTGGATTAAGTGGAGCCTGATGCTTTTCCTTTTCTACCACTTTCTTGTATTCAAAATATGGCAACAATGACTCATTCCTGTCATTTACATCAAACGTGAGGATGATAAGGTCTGATTTGACTTCATTTGTTTCAATGTCGTTAAATGTGTGATTAATTCTGAGGATTCTTGATGTAGGATCGTGAAGATTATTTTCAACAGATTTCTCTTCGAGAATAATGGTTTCCAGGTTCAAGTATGTTAGAGATGACAGATCAACGAAGCAGTCTCCTGTCAATTTCAAAGTATCTTGATGGTCGCTGTATCCTTTAATTTCAAGGCCGACTAATGACTTGACACTTTTAAACATGTCCTTTCCTAGTGTAACCGATCCGGAGCCAGGAGCTTGAATTAGTGACATTACCTGAGTTTGTCGGGGAATGCTACTAAAGAATTTCGTGAGGATGTCACTGTCATTGTTTCTAATCATACATGTAACTGTTGAAAGAATAGGGTCAGTTCTTCTCCGTTTCTCCAGTTTGGGATTTTCAAAAACCTATACACATTTAATTAAAAGTTAGCATTTTATTATGTTCTATTAGATTTTGATTTCAACTTATACGCGGTTGGTTTTTATTTGGTTTACTTCATTATGGTCCGTGTAGGGATTGAAGCGTTCGTGTTCAGGATCATCTTGGTTAGTATGTACATCCGGTTCAACCCATTTCCACGATTCCAAATTATGTAGATAGTCAGAGTAACAGAGACAGTCTAAGGGACAATCTTGTGAAGTTTTTGGATAACTCCAACACTGAAAATAAGTTTCAAAAATTAATCCAACAATTGAATCAAATGTTCTGTATAAAATACACTATTGTTTTAATGTTTGTCTAACAGCTTACCTCTATAAAATATAAAGTTAACAGAAATATGTAGCAAAGTTTACCCATGGCGAAAACGTACTTTTGTAACAATTCATTAAGAAATGCTCAAGTGCGGGATGTTGATGCGTCCACTCTCTGCATAACATTGATCATGCTCAATGGTCCACCGGAAAGAATAATCTCATCCTTCGCTCTTATCTCAATTTTGCTTCCGTACAAATGTTGCATTCATTTTACTCTGTCACAGGTTCAGGGATTCCATGATAGTTTGTGTTTCTTTGCATTCCTCGATTCCTCCGGGCTAATTTAAGTAGCAAGTAGTAGTAACTATACATAAGTTACTACTTAGTAGTTATGTGTAGTTGAAGGCGGGCTAAAACTTGACTATATTAATGGTATGATAAGAGTATGGAATGTTATAATGCCAGTTTGAAAATAATGATGTACTACTGGTTAATTCTGGAAACTTGAGGCGGTTTTATTATTTACCCACAGATGTACCTGCAAGTTCCATGTATTTTATGACTTATGAAACTACCAAGAAGACTTTGGTATCTCTTTCTGGAAATGAAGCTGGTGGATTAAGTCCTTTCCAAACATTGTTTGCTGGGGGTTTTGCTGGGATTCTAAATTGGGCTGTGGCCATTCCAGCAGATGTCATGAAAAGTCGACTTCAAACTGGTACAAACTGCTTTTAGACTAAAATGCTCAAATGGTTTGTTTAATGACATTACAATGATATGAAAAATTCTCTCGTGTTAATTTCAGCTCCTGAAGGGACTTATCCAAGAGGAGTACGTGATGTTTTTCCAGTTTTATTGAGAGAAGAAGGACCTAAAGGGTTTTTCAAGGGAATTGCACCCGTGATGCTTCGAGCTTTCCCTGCTAATGCTGCATGTTTCATGGGTTTCGAGGTTGCGCTTAGCTTTCTCAATTGGGCAGCTCCTAATCTATGAGTTAACGAAAATAGTGAAGTAGCGTAATAATTAATGATTAATGTTTTTAAGCGTCGGTCTACTCACCTACCTAAAAATGTTTGCAATCATGTCAGTGAGATGATTATATATTGATACATAGGCCTATAAATTAGAAAATAATCTGTCCATGACCTTTTTCAAAGTAAATAAGTACCTATTCGATTTCCACCCATACTTTTAGCAGATATATAGGCTCAAAAAATGTTTTCGTATTATGTATTTAAGAAGTATATTATGCTAGACTGATTATTTTAAAGCGTTTTTGGTATAGTAGGAATGCCTTAATATTTTAATGGAAGTAATTTTAATGAGCCTGTAAAGTGATTGTATATCTATATTGGCAAATGCGTTTGTAGAGCCAAAAAATTTCAATTTTGACGTCTGAATTATATACCATAAAATTGAAATTAAAAGAGCTTGTATGATTTTCTCTAAATATCTTGTTAAAAACATTAATTGAAATCATAGTAAAATCTTGTTCTTCCAATTCTTGACACTGTATGTAAATTATATTCCAAGGTCATTTTAATTGGTTTTAAAAATCTAGTCTAAACTCTAAAAATCACTTCTATTTAAAATATTCGTATATTTTCTTTGTAATAAATCTGTACTGTTTAGAACTAAACCAATGAACTTTTGACAAATTGAATGATTCAGCAAAGTAACATTTGGCCATGCTCATAAAAAGTCATAGC
>JAQFYG010000770.1:0-24606 GCA_034694325.1 Entomobrya corticalis | reverse complement strand
AAACTTTGGTATAAAGCTAATGAAATGTGATCGATTCAGTGAATGGCTACAACCTTATAAGTTTAACAGAAAAGAACATACTAGTTCGAGATATAATAAGAATAAATTCAACTTTCGTTCAATAAAATGTAATACTGACAGATATGGTAAATCCACAATCCCTGTGTTAGTTATGTACTTACGTGATAATTTCTAATTTTTTCCTATGTACTAGCGCCGTGTGTCACACGTTGCTGCTTAAACTTCTTCCTTTTTATTTCATCTTATTTCATCCTATCTTTTGTTGTCTAAATTATACTATATCACATTAAAATAACTTTTTCTTAAAAAAATTTTATTTTAGAAGAAGTCCAAGACTGTAATATATTTCCAGAATAAATAATTTTTTTCAATTAAGTGGCTTATATATATTTAATTGCCTATATAAATGCTATTTTTATCAATATATACAAATATCATCGGATCGATAAATTTAAATGAAGCAACTAAGGTTTAATGTCTAACAGTTTTGCGTGAAAGCTTTGGCGACGATTGTAAATCAAAAATAAAATAAACGTTTTGTGTATTATTTTACAAAACTCCATCGCTTTCACATAAAAACACTTTTTTATCATGGATTTTATTCTGCAGAAATTCCAACATTATTACAATACAGTATTTGTATTAAAAATCAGAGCTTCAAAATATCATGTATTGCTTTTGTTTGCATAACATGATTTCCAAACTAATGTATTGTGATTATTTTGCAAGTCTTTAGGATTCTTTTGAAATTTAAATCTATGATTATTACTGCATATACAGATACCACATTCACATAATATCATAATAATAATATTTCTTTGTTCTTATTTAGCTAAACTTAAAAATTTGGTAAGTAATTAACATTTGTACACATCATAAATTGTAAAAAGTTCAGTTTGTATAATATTCTTGAAACAAACACAGAGATAGACAAATTTATTGATTTTTTATCATGTTACAAAAATTATTATTATGGGATTTATTCTATTTTGGTGAGTAAATTGTCCTTTTGATATAAATTTAAGTTTAAATAGCATTTAAAATCATAACTAAAATCTTCAAAAGCAATCATAAAGTAGTTATAAAACTATTCAACATGTGGCAATAAGAATCCAATGTTTTAAACAATTGCTCAATATATTTTTCAATTTTCTCGGATCCAATTATATATTAAGTGCCGACTGTTTCAAAACCATTACCTATGATACAATATTAATATTGTGTTTGTCGGGCATTGTAAATCGCTTGATATATTCAACTGCGCTTATGCTATAGCATATTATTGTTCTAATATCTTAAAATTCTGCTGTAATTTGGAATAGTAATGTTTTTGTTTGAACTGTTTCAATGCCAACTTTAATTTATAGGACTAGGTTAGTAATGCAATACGATGGTGAAATTTTTTAGTTGACTTTTCCTTCAATACAATCGCGTATTGTCATTTCAGGCTGGTAATATAATAATCACTTTAAAAGTATTCAACAATAAAGCCTCTATAATTTAATTTAGACACACGAAGACGCAAACCTATAAATCAAATTGTCACAAATAGTAAAAATTTAGCAACTCTATAAATTGTGAGCGTACAAACACATTTCCTGTTTTCAAGACAAGGAAGTTGAAATTAGTTGGAAGTAAAAAATAAAGTAAAATAAGCATTGCAAAAAGGTAGCTAAAACAATACTTTGCTAGCATATTTGTGCCATTTCTTTTATCTATAAGACGGAGAGACAGCCGAAAAAGGAAAATATAAAAATATATTCCACGCAAATAAAAATCTGTTCAAAATTTTCAGCTCAAAAGAAAATTTCTAATGGCTGCTTACAATAAATTATGGATTCCTTGGTGGCTTGTGCCAATAATAATAACTCAAACTATCATACAATTTTGTTCTGTCCTTCTAAAAACCAATCAGTTGTAAAATGTTTGTAACGCCGTCAAAACCATAAAAATGTTCAGCCAACGTCTATACAAAATTGTGTCAACGCTACTAAAACTAGTCAAAATTTTCAAAGTTTCCGAAATCCGATTTAATCCCAAAAAACTACTTCTAGATTGGGATGACGATCCAACATTCCAACGCCAAAAGCGATTAAACTTTTTAATCATGAATCTCTGGCTTCTTGGATATCTCTGTCAAGTAGTTCATTATTATTTCAAAAAGGATATAAATACTATGAACTTAGGAATATCTTTAGTCTTCGGTGCCATAGCAATGATAATGGCTCTTAGCGTTCTAACAATTTTCGGAAACGAATGTTTCCTAATTATGAACCGAATGTTCATCCTTTTCCGTCATTTGCACCGTAAGTTCGAATTTTAAAGTTAAAAACAAATTTCAAAATAGTTTGCTAATTTTCATTTTATATTTTAATAGGTATCTACATGCCTAATTATCTTCCAAACAAAAGCAAGCTAAACATGATACATGATCTTATGGTGGTTTCTATGGTTACTACATTTTTTAGTCTCAACTTAATCGTCATTCTATTCCTATTTCTTGACGAAACCTGTGTCCTTTTTGTTGGATCTGCTTTTCCAACAGGAACGTTACCTATTCCTTTGAAAGTTCTACTGTATCTTATTCACATTTATCTTATAACTTATCTTTGTACGGGAAACGCATTTTACATTAGCACCGTAATTTTATACGCATTTTACACAACATATTTCTATGGAACAGAATTAATACTAAACAAACATCCAAAAACTTACCTAACTAGAAACACGCTCAGGAATAAGCCCGATAAACTAATGAAAATATATAGAGCTTTTCAGGTTTTACATAGGAATGTTTTGTGTATAATTGGACCTTATCTTTTGTTTTTCAATGGGGCTTTTATGATGGCTGGGCTTTATTTAAATTTTGTTTTAATTCAGTATTGGGTTTATTTGGGAACATATGCCAAAGCTACTTTAACCATTGGAGATTTTCTTATAATGTCTATTTGGACATCGATAATAGAGTTTGGAAGATCACTTTGTAGTAAAGGTAATATAGTAATATTAAGTTGGAAGCGACATAAATGGGCAACAAAAGAAGAAAATAGGCTTTTTAAAAGATTTAGAATTTCATGTAAACCGCTTTTGATGTCTTATGGAACTCAATTTGTAATTAGGAAAGGTACTTTATTCATGTTTTATAGGAGTGTTAGCAGAGGAACATGCAGAGCTTTGCTGACAGTAAAGCAATAAAACAAATATTTATTAATTATTTTGTAAAAAAGAATTTTTACTGGCTGCAAATTGCATAAGCTGGTGAAATAGTCACAACAAAAAACATCATTACTCGACCAATAAACTGTACAAATTAAAGTATTTCACGTCAATAAAATATATGCTTAGGTGTAATTTATGTGAGCAACTCCATGAAGTGTCGCGATCACTGGACGATAAATTTTGTCCAAATGAGAACCGGATATTTAAAAACTCAGATTTCAAGTATTTTGATAACACATGGAGTTACTCAAGTAAATTTCCATATCTTTGAAAACGTTTCCGTCGGTAACCAGAAATACAGTTGCTTGTATGGAACAGCAGTAGTTTATTGCCCAATTTGACAATAATGTTAGTGCACTAGCATTTAGTTTTTTATTAGTATATTTACAATCCAACAATGATCCAACCATAGACATCTAGTAAAATAAAATAAATCAATTCAAATTATTTTCATAACAACAATCTTTATTTATTGCAATATTTTAAAGTTTTTTTATACTTGTCTTGAAAAATAAACACCAGCTCCAAAATATTTAAACAATGCCGCCATTTCCAAAAGATACACTAAATACCAAAACTGCTTATCATCAAAATAAGGATCCACCAAACCCATTGAAGCTACCAAAAATCCGTGCAGAAAGGCAAACAAAAGTACGTAACCATACGCGTTGCTACGGAATCTTACAAGTTTCTATATCTTTGTGTGCATGGCATTTCCGCCGATGTTATTTGAGGTCGTAGTCATAGACGCCAATTTTATTTTTGGTCGTGATCAAAATCGCCAATAATTTTTTTCGTCAAAATCATAAACGCCTATCTATGTTTTGCACAGGCGCTTCGTAACCGCCTATCTCAACATTTTTGGTTTTCAGGAAAATAAAAACAATGACACTGTCCCATGTACAGTTATCAACGATTATTTTGCTTTTTCTTGAAATTTATAATGTTAATTTTTATTGTTTTGTTATTATTAGTTTATGATATATTTACCTATTATATGGAGTAAAAGTTATCTCTAAATTTATTAAAAAACTATATTGTTTCATTCCTGTACTTATCAGTAAGAATTACAGCTGTATACATTGCCGGCCAGCACGTCAGAGAATTTCTAGCTGAAGCATAGGAGTATTATACATCAAAATATAGCTGTTTTCGATCTGATTACATTACAAGTTAGGCGTTTATGATTTTGACAAAAAACATTATTGGCGTTTTTGAACATGACCCAAAATGAAATTGGCATTTTTGACTACGACCTCAAATGAGAAAATGGCGAAAATGCCAAAATGACGATATTTTACGATAAAGTGATATCGAATTCAAGTCAACTTTTGTTTCCAATAAATCTGTATCTTTGTTTAATTTTTCGACATCCACTTACACGGCCAAATTGACAAAATCGTATCCAACCAAACAAAACAGAAGAACATTCATAATCACGCAGAGATCCAGGTTAGTGCCCCTAATTGCGATAACTGTTACTTTTATTTGTCCGGCTAAAATTATCACCATATTTTTAATTGTTTCTTGATCCGATCAAAATCAAACCGTTTTTATCACCAAATAGTAATTTCTCCTTGATGTTTTCGAAAGTTGCGTTAAAGCTTTTGCGACTAGAGTCGATGGCAAAATTGGCGATGAGATCATTTAATGTAACTGCTGTAACTTGTATTGCAAATGTTGGTTTGTACTAGATCAAAAAGAAGGTAATGCTCTGGTTTAAATAACTTTAAAAAATATTTTATAGTTTTTGGTTTTAGTTTCTTACATATATTTGATATTTTGTCACGGATTTTGGATGATACGTTTGGGAATATTTGTGAACTGCATTTACACAAAATTCAATAGTTTTACGATTAAACATTTTTGTAAAGAAATTAGCACTAAAAGAAAAAATGTAAGTGAAGTTATTGAGTAGCATTAAAAATGAGTTGGTTTTGTCTTTGGCTCCTTCTGTAGTTGAATCAAGAATATCTTTCGTTATAAACTAGATTTGTCCAATCTAGAAATGCAGTTGAAATATGTAGAAAATGCAGCAAACAATCTATGGAAATAATTTTAAAATGTCTATAAAGCTTGGTACCTTAAGCTTGCATATATTTTTTAAATTTTGCATAATTCACCTTTTGTGGCAACTTAGTTCTCAAGATAGTTTTGCCATTTTTTACTTACTCATTTTAAATGGTGTTGAACAAAGATAATAAGCAAAATTTTGATATATTTCAATTAAAACCGAGTGCTCCAATTCTCGGTAAAAACTAGGAACAAAGTTTTTGAAAATTTTGCGTTTCATAGTGCTTTCATTTGCTGTTGATTTGATAAAAAATAATTAGAAACCTGGAAATTATTTTTTATAACCTTTAAAAATGATTGAAATAAATTTTCTTTGTACTTTGTTTATATGTTTTGTATTTCATGCCAGATACTATTCCAATGTATGCATTCTTCTCAATCTTTTGTGTTTTTATCACCTCATCATCACTAAGAAAAGCGATGCATAAAAGTTTCACTATTAAAATGGTGAGTCCTAGAAACGTTTAGAAGATGCCATGGTCATTGTTGTCATATATGTGAAAAACAAATAAGCAGACCAATATTAGAGATAATGATTCGTTTGTCAAAACCTAGGACACTAAAATACAGCATAAGATATTTATGACAATAGATAGTCAAAATTTTTTTGATTGGCACGTTTTGATCCCATGAATTAAAATGATTGACAAAAGGCCTTTGCAATGCAGAAATAAGTAAAAATTCGCTACTTTGCGCAAAAGGTATTAGATGTTTTATTTAAAGCTTTTCAATCATCAAAATAAAAAATTTTAATCATTGTCAAACAGTGCCATTGAATTACATGATGGAGTCACACTTATAACAAAAAATACCATAGCTCGATTCGCAAACTATAAACAACAAAAAAGATGTAAAACTTTAAACTCAACTAAAACTACAAATTCTCAGACACAAAAACTATTCTCAAATATACAGCTTACCTCCGACAATGATGACGAAGTGACCAAAAATGTTTTTGCTTTTATGGCACATCTCCTATGATAACTCCAATGCCAAATAAGTGCACAAGTATTAGCATCAAGTTGATGCTGTACAATCCTCCGATCAATAAGTAATGAGATTTTTGACATCTTAAAATTTTAAAATTTGGTACAATTAGTTCAAGTTCAGTATATAAATAATGCACTTTGCTTTAATTTTAGACAATGACAATACTAATATTACCTTGCTTGAAAAACGAACTGCCAATCCAAAAACCATAATTATCAAACTAAACATCAATGCAGTATAAACTGCATAACCAACCTTCCCTGCAACGTGAAACCAATCCAAAACCACAATAGAACAGTACATTACGCAATGTAAAAAGTAAAACAAAAGTGAGCAACCACAAGCCCTAGAATAAAATCTTGATAAGCACCAAATCCTTTTAAAACATTTTGTACATCTTATCCCATTAGAATTGTAACCGGAGTCTTTCTTATTTAAAAACTTTTTCAAAATACAAATGTCAGAATGAATAAATTTTTGAAAATCACAGCTAATCAAATAAAGAACTGCAGCTCCAGAAATAAAGTACAAATCTAAATAAGTGTCTTTTAAATCCAGAAGAGATTCTATGGCAAAATATACAACATTTGCGGCACTATTTTTTAAATTTTCTTGATTATTTGGTAGTAGATTTGCAGCATCTCCAAATAATAGTTCCGTTCTTACTGCATCTAATGTTTCGTTAAAATTGTAATAAAAGTCATCATTTATGTACGGAGTGATCACACCTAGAAGAGTATATCCACCAATAACTATAATGTAAGTTGTTTTTGACCAAATCTAGAAAATAGGTAGAAAACTATAATAATTAGAAAATATTATTTGCTTTAAATTAACCGATTAATCTACTTACCCAAGTCTGGTGAGTTCTGCAAACTGACGGATAAATGCTGACTGAGTACTTGACTACTTCATTCATAAAACTAAGCATATAATCTTTATTAAAAAACTGAGTATATGAAACCATACTAAAGGCAAGTACATTTGAAATATACTCAAAAAGTTCCAAAAATGATGCTATGTCTCCAATGTCTTCTTTTGATAGACTATGAAATATATTGTAGATTTGCATTGAACAATATAGCAATTGGACTAAATACACCAAGACGCAAAGTGCCTGTAAAAGTAAAATAAATTATGACCTATCATAATTTTAGGAAAATTTGCCAAAACATACAGTTTACAAATTACCATTTGGACCCTATTGGTATGCAAAATAAAATAACCGTCCTCCAGTTTTATGAAACAGTAAGGAACAAAACCGATATAGTAGGCAAAAATGTGATAAATTTCTAAAGGTAAAGTATACTTTTGTTTGCTTTTGCACCGTACCGACGTTGAACGCATTTTAAGAAACTTTAAACTTTTTTTGGTTGTCACCACACACGTAATTTACCAAGTAAATGTCTTTGTGTGTATTCGGAAAATTATAAAACATTATTTATTTAATATTAAAAAGTATATATGCGACCGGTTGAACTTATGCTACCGAAATAGTGAGCCTTCATTTAACGATTTTAGTATTTATGTATAACAGCTTGATTCAAAATTTTGATAACATAATGATTTATTATATATATTCTGTTTTGGTTGATTAATAAGGTCGATTGTAGATTATACAAATTGGTATACAATAAACATACATATTGAAAACAAAATAACTGCTACATTTATTATTAAGATGAGACGGCATCGTAGTTGTGTGATTAGTTAGTTTGTCCCTCTGTCCGTCCGTCTGTTTGCTCAATTAATCATAAACCGCATAAAGAAGTTGAACTTTTTATAAAGACTTTGCTAGAGGACCATTTTGTGATTTGTTAACTACAAAATGATAAGCTATGTTTTCTAAAAGGTTTTCTAGTAAACAAGCATGCCATTTTCCTTGAAAGTTAAAACGTTTTTTGTGCAAACTACATCATAACGTTTGTAAGGTAAGATAATTACGACTTTAGTTACATTTACTTTTGAAAAGTTGTAGTAATTTTCTAACAATATATTTTACCATGACTGAACATTATTTATTTGATAAAGCCCATGCCCATAGTTTAAAAAGCACATTTTTGTTAAGTACCAAAGTCGCGTAAAGAGCAAACTGATGTTACAGTTCCGATTGCATTGCCAAATGAATTTAAAATTAATCTGAAAATATTAAATGCATGCGTTTTGGGAGATCTTTTATTATTAAACCTTTTCAAAGTAAGCATAAAATCAAAAATCGTTTATTAAATCTTAAATCGGTTTAAAACCTTTTGCAAAAAAATAAACTATTTCCTCAAAAAATAATCTTTTGCCGTCCAATCATGTGTACTTGAACAAATTTCAATTTCATATTTGCTGTTTGAAGGCTACAAACTAAATAACAATAATAAAATAATATGTTTTAAGCCAACTGCTGAAATTTCACCCGTATCTATATTGAAATTGAAATTACCAAATTTATTTTGCACAAATCTGCCGGATAGAATAGCATAACAGATTCAACAGATATTCTTTAGATGCATTTTGCCCCTCTTTGTGAATAACGATAACATAATGGTTAGTAGAACTTAGATTGATTAAAACATAAACATTCAATATTAAAATTTCATGGTAATTTTATATGAAATAAGATTAGGTTTTTCTTATCACATATCTACCACAAGTTTCCGCACTGAACGGTAAAATTATTAGGCTCCTTCGTTTATATCAGTGTTCTTTCTGAAACGTAACGAAGCATTCTTTCACACTTTCTCCTGAATCCATAAAACGCTTATCAAAATGTTCAGTCAACGAGTATACAAAATGTTAGAACCACTTTTAAATCTTCTAGAAATTTTCAACATTTCGACATTACGTTTTAACCCAAAGAAGAAAATATTCTACTGCAATACAAGCGCCAAATCCAAACGGAAAGTACTTTTCAGTTTTTCTCTTTGTATTTTATGGTTTTGCGGAGACGTCTTTCAAATAACCTGTCATTACAAACAAAACAATATTACTAGCATGAACTTAGCCCTTGCGTTTCTTTTCGGTGCTTCGGTGATGATAACTGTTGTCACTATACCAGCTTTACATTCCGAATTTTGTTGCAGAGCTATGAATGGATTCCTGCAGCTTTTCATTTATTTACATCGTAAGTTTTCAAAACATCCAAATAAGCTTCCAATTTATTTTTCTAATACATTTTATTTTCAGGTGTCTACATGCCCGGATTTCATCCAAATAAAAGCAAATTAAACATAATTCACGATTTCATGCAACTTGTCATTGTATTTTACTTTTCGACGTTTGCCGTCCTACTGATTCTTCTTTTGATTCTTGACCCAACAGGATCAATATTTGTTGGGTCTATAGTTCCATCAAATGTGTTCCCATTTCCGGTAAAATTCATTTTATTTTTACTTCATGTCTACATTATAATATTTCTCAGTATTGGAAGTGCATCTTATACTATTACCACTTTATTTTACGGCTTTTATGTGGCATATTTCTATATAATGGAGTTACAATTAGGTCAGTCTGATGAAAAATACTGTACTTTGCACATTTTACGCGACTCTCCTTGTAAATTAAGGCATGTTTTTCGAGCATTTCAGGTACTTCACAAAAATGTTTTGTGTGAGGTTGGATCATATTTGGTATTATTGTATGGATTATTTTTACTGACAAATGTGTATTGTACTTGCGTTTTGATTCGATGTTGGAATATTTTTGACATTTTCACAAAAGCTCCGGTTTTTGTTGGCAATTTTCTGGCGTGGGCTATTTGGTCAACTGTGATTCAATTAGGTAAGTTGTTATACACAAAAGGTCAAAGTGTGCATAATAGCTGGAAAGGTAGTAAATGGGAAAGTGAGAAGGAGAACAAAATCATGAAAAAGTTTAGGCTTTCATGTAAACCTCTGCTGATATCGTATGGAAGTCAATTTGTTTTGAGGAAGGGAAGTTTGTTTATTTATTATAAAAGTGTGGTGAGGGGAACATGTAGAGTTTTATTAACTACAAAACGATAATGCAGTTGCATTAATGCACGATTAATGCATTGTCAAAATTTCCGAAAAAACATAAATATATATGCCAGTAGTTGGGCTATCTAAAATAGACAGGCAAACTACTTTCTTTGACACCATTTGTCTGAAATATTTCATGGTAAAACTTAAGTTAAACTAGGTTTAACAAAATAAAAATATATTTTATATTATTTATTTTGAGTTGAGTAAGTTTTTTTTATTGGTACTTTCCTCATCAGGTTGAATATTTCAGAACTTTTTATCAATGCCATTATATTTTGAAATAAGTTGTCATAAATCACTGCATTTGGTCACTAATGGATTCATTAGTTCTGGGAGAGATCTGTCCCAATTCCATTCCAATTCGCTAATTATGTTCATAAATGTTGTGAAGTCTGATATGTTTGATTATTTTACTATGTAGCTGTCATTTAAATCGAAAAAATAAGAAAATTTCCTGAATTTCATATATTATTAAGCCAGCCTTTGAAAAATTAAATTGTATTATATCTGAGATTGGCTATACAGATGGCATTAATGCCGTTATACAATTTCATTTTGAAAAACAAGCATTATAAAACTAAATTAAAAGTTGCATAAAACGACCTTTTAAAGTAAAAATGCCATGTATTTTAAAATTAAGGCTCATGTCGTAGTACTACACCTGTAATTGAATGAAAAATAATAAATTGAAAACTCATGACTTATAATATATGACCATAGAACTAAAAGTTAAATGGCATGGCATTTATATAAAACGACTTGTAACAAACAATTTCGGAAAATTGCTGAATAATATTAAAATGGAGCATTTAAAAAACATTAACATAATATGTAAATATTATAAAAATGTACGACTGAGGCTACCAAAAGGTCAACTAGTTTGACTAAAAATAGTGTAATGATCAGCTTTATCCAGGGTAATGGATTTGTGTAATTAGTAGGTTAAATAATTACTTTCTCCAAACGTTTTAAATTAAATGCTACGTTTCTGGTTTAAAATATGTGAAAGGTAGACAACTAGTTTAATAAAGCAGTAACTCAAAACCTTGAAAATTTTAATAGTTAGTTATTATCTTTAACCTAAATCCTGCTCCAAGCTCTAAAGTTATTTTGTTAATTTTAAATTGTAATTTATAATAACAAAAGCTTATAAAAGTAATATTCATTTTACAATAAAATAAACTAATTGTTTTGACCGACTTTAATATGGGCGTCCTTACACAATAAGTTTAGTACATTTAAGAAACTTCACCCTCAAATTATCCAGTTCTACTCAAAAATGTTCAACAACCGACTGCAAAAAGTAACAGCGTTACTTATGAAATTTATCAAAATACTTAACATCTCAACACTACTATTTGACACTAAAACATTTCTTCTACACTGTGATAATAATCCTATTTCTCATAGAAAAGTATACTTAAACTTTGCACTTCTAATTATCTGGTACATTGGAAGTCTGTGTCAACTTGCTAATCACAAACGACGAGGAAATATAAATGACATAAATTTAGGACTTGTACTGTTATTTGGGGCAGTAGTAACGACACTTGTAGTCAACTTTCCATCTCTGTTTCCCGAGAAACTGTGCAGAATTAAAAATGGATACAATGGATACTTATATCCTAAATTTTAATTAATAAAGGAGATGACAATTTGAAATTGTTGCGATCTTAATATTGGCAAGTGTCCATGTGCCTGGATTTCACCCAAACAAAAACAAACTTAATAATTTTCTTGTATATCGACCCAACCGGTGCAATTATTGTTGGATCTTCCATTCCATCCACTATTTTACCAATGCCGTTGAAAATCATTTTATTCTTAATGCATGTCTATTTAATAGAATTCCTCTGTAATTGTTGTACATTTTATGTAAGTTGTACCCTACAATATGGATTTTACCTCAGACGTTTCTACACAATTGAGTTAAGGCATGACCAAAATCCAACAAAATATCGAGCATTACGTGTGCTCAGAGATAAACCGGAATAAAACGTTTTGAGCGTTTCAGCTACTCCACAAAATGTCATGTACATTAATGGCCCCTATCTGATTTTGTTTTACGGATAATTTTTCATGGTGTCTGTTTATATGAATTTTGTTTTGATTTGCTACTGGACAATTTATCAGTTTTATTTAAATGCTCCACTTATTTTTGGGGACTTTTTGAGTTTGACAATGTGGTCATCGGTTATTCAGTTTGGAAAAATATCGTTTACCAGGGGACAGACTGTGCTTCAAAGCTGGAATCGGGACAAATCAGGCGATAGAAAGGAAAAAGAGATTATGCAAAAATTTAGATTGTCATGTAAACCGTTGGTTATGTCATACGGAACTCAATGTGTGTTGAAGAAAAGCAGTTTGTTTATTTATTATAAGGGCGTTGCTAGTGGAACATTTCGTGTTCTATTAACCATAAAAACATGCACCTTGTTACCTTGAAATTGCAGTTATTGAACATTCCTTGAATAGACGTGAAATATTAACTTAAGTTCATTGCAAATTTCCGCTATTTAAGCTTCGATAAATAATCAATTTTTAAGCAATAAGCTTGATAAGCAGCTACAGATATTAAATGTCAATTTCGATAGGCAATGTATTATTAGCCTGGAAATTTCTACTGTAGCTTATAATTTTATTGAGATATTTAGAGGTCAAGGCATCTATATCATATCATGATGACTGCACGAAATAATCAAGTTACAAGAGTACTCTTATAGCCAATAAAAGTTACCTATATACATTTTAAACTAAACAAATTGGAAATAAACAATATTGCTTGGTCGGAGGTTACAGATTAAATGACAATAAACAAAAAACACATTCCGTAATGTTTTAAAATTCTCTTTAAAAATTACTTATAACAAGCTTCGTAATCTTCATAGCTTTAAACATTGCAAGAACCAATTTAAAGGTATTTTCGTATTAAATGGCAAAATTTCTACTGAATTATTGCAATGTTTAGTCAAAGGGTATACATATTGGCAGAGCCGCTTCTAAAGCTAGTAAAAATCCTAAGAATCTCGACGATACGATTTGACAAAAACACACAACTTCTCTACTGCGACTCTGATCCTATCTCCAAACGAAAAGTACTCAACAGCTTCTTTCTCTGTTTATTATGAGACGTAAATGGATTTTTAAAATTGTTCACCTACTTACATCGTAAGCTTCAAAAGTAAAACCTTAAAAAATAGTAATAGCTTGACTAATTTGAAAACTAATTTTTAGGTGTCTACATGCCAGGATTTAACTCAAGCAAAAGTACACTCAACATAATTCACGATTTCATCCAACTTTCCGTAATAATTTCCTTTTCTTCTTTATACATCTTATTGATTCTGCTCTTAATTTTTGACCCAACCGGATCAATCTTTGTTGGGTCAATAGTCCCATCCGATATTTTCCCATTTTCCATAAAGCTCGTTTTGTTTTTAGTGCATTTGTACATTTTTTTATTTGTCTGCATTGGATGCGCATTTTATGTTTGCACCTTTGTATTATACGGGTTTTACCTAATAAGTTTCTATACAAAGGAATTACGATTAGATCTGTGCCAAGGAAACTATCACACATTGCATATTCTTCGCGACACTCCTTCTAGATTACAAAGGGTTTTCAGAGCATTTCAAGTACTCCATAAAAATGTTTTGTGTGAGGTTGGACCCTATTTGATATTATTTTATGGAGCATTTCTGATGACGAATGTGTACTGCAGTTGTGTTTTGATTCGATGTTGGGGTATTTTTGATTTTTATACGAAAGCGCCTGTTTCCGCGGGAAATTTTATGTCCTGGATTATTTGGTCATTGGTAATACAATTAGGTAAAATGCTATTAACAAGAGGTCAGAGTTTGCTTCACAGCTGGAAAGGTAATAAATGGGGAAGAAAAGAGGAGAACAAAATTATGAATAGATTTAGACTTTCGTGTAAACCCCTAATGGTATCGCATGGAACACAGTTAGTTTTTAGAAAAGGAAGCCTGTTCATTTATTATAGGAGTGTTGTAAGGGGTACCTGTAGAGTGCTGTTAACAACAAGATCATAAGAAGCAAAGCATTTTCGCTATTTTGTTTTAGGGTAAAAACTCAAAATTTGTTTCAAATTATGGCACTACTTCAGGTCCCAAATTTTAATCTAGAATATAACATATTAGACATACAACATAAATTTTGTCCTGCTTTGATGGCCTCCAATTTTATCACTAATATGACTAGATCAATAAATGTAAATTTGTATACAAAACTTCACCATTTATTGAAACTTATTTTAGCCAAAAACTTATGAAAGTCGGAAACTTTACAACACATCCAATTAGATTACACAGACATTCTTCAATAATTATTTTTGCTATCATTCCAAATTCGACATTTAAAGCTTTAATTTAACTATTCTACTTTTAAATTTCAATGGTAAAATTTCAAAATTTAAACCAAGTTTCCCTATCATGAAAAAATATGTATTCTTTCTTAAAGTATTTGCCTTTGACCTTTTGTTTAATATCTATAAGCACTTAATTTTAATTAATAAATAGCCAAATGAAAATTTTGTGAATAGAACCCAATTTCCTTTGAAAATAAATATAGCATACTATTTACTATTACAATATTATAATATGACCTCTCCATTTCCTCTCGTTACACTTAGGACAGGTAAGCAGAAAGGAAAAGATACCAACAAAGTTCACTAAATTAAATGTAAACTCCAATCTATAGAATCTTAATTTCACTAATCATACTTTCATAACTAGTGGGAAGTGTTAGTTTATATTCAAGAGAATATTTATTAGATCATACATATTTTGATTTATTATTTAATTTAACATTATAACATACAATATATAATATTACTTATATGAACTTCATCACCAAACCCATAAAAAGTCTCAAATAAGTCAATAAAAATAGAAAATAAATTGCAAAACCCCTGCGTTCTTGTAGCTTTAACCGTTGTTAGATCAAAGATTTTTGAAACCAGAAACGTTCTATAATCTTTACACAAAAATATTATTTTTGAAGTATTAGGAACTATAGGTAACCACCTGAGTACGACGCTCAACTCTATAACCAATCAACACAGAACTTTCATCAGGACAACTGCTCAGGTTGTTAGTAGCTTGCACTGCAATGTCGTTTTCCGGTTCCATGTCTTTTAAGAATTGTAAAGAACGAATACAAACACATAAAATGAAAAACATGATTCCACAAACGATCCATTCAAAATGAAAAATTGTAACCAAAAACGAGATTAGAATGGGGAAATTTATCATGTCGTTTGACTCGTTGAAAACTCTCTAAAATTTAAACAAAATATATATTAATAATTAGTTAACATTTTTATTTTAAATATTTATTTAAAATAAAGTTCAGAAACCTGTGAATATGGACGGCAAAATAAAAATAACAGCCAACACCAAATGTAAAGATAATTGAACGCTCCAATAACAAGTAGTATTTCCGTGATGACGTCATTCCATTTTTGTGGAATGTTATTAATGTCAATGTTCCGAAACATGTAAAACATGCAACCTGGAGTGACCTGTACCAATAAAATATAATTTAAATGTTGTGAAAATTTTAACAAATAATTAGCTAGTTTCTCAGGTTTATTTTTATATTGCTACCAATAAGTTAAACAGAGTGAGAAAAATCAACCCAAGTTTTTGACTACAACACATTTTTGCACGCAATGTGAAAGCAAATGCTTCCCCCAAATATTTTGCACCAAATTTTACTGTTGAAGTATTTATCAAAACTGACCTAACTGTCACAAATATCTTTGCAAAATATACCAATACTAAATATATGCTTTAGAATGTAAATAATTAAAGTATATAGAAATACCCTACATTTATATTATAGATATATTTTGGTATAAATATTTTCTGCTTTGATCTATTTTACTACATGCATGTCTTAAATATGAACGACGACTTCAATAGTAATAATATTTCATTTTCGTTTGTGCGACAAGCTCAGTCTATTATAAGTATATTGATGATAAATATCTACAGAGTTTTGTGTTGAAGTTAGATGCAAAGTTGGTTTATATTGAATATATGAAAACCTAATAATTTGCTTATATGCATGTGTATAGTATAAAACCCAAACAAAGTTTAGAATTTGAACCATATGATTTGTGAATCTCACAATGAAAAACGTTTGTTTTCTTCCCTAATCAAATCTAGAGTTCTTACCGCTGGTGTTATTTGCTCCATGGTAGGGGTGTTCTGCATTTATTAAATGAATTTAAAGTTATTTTCAGTTCTTTAGTTAAGATTTTGGACCAAAAGATATTGTGCTTTGCTCTGCGTAATGCGTATGTGCCAATAGCAACATTTGAGCAGAGACACTTCATTATGATTTGACGTTGCATTTTCTCTTCTATATACATATTATCTGTAAAGTTGTTATGCTAAATGATATGAATATATTTTTGCTATAAATCCACATCTCGTAGAACAATAGCTGTATTGACTGAGGGAAAAAATGAAAAGTTTGAAATGGAGTATGTTCTTGTTCATATAATTTACAGAGTTAAACAATGCAGTTAATTTTTTATTTCCAGTAACCGAAATATACAATGTGGACTAACTATACTTGCAATGCATTTAAAATTACTGTCACAACTGTAAAGAATTTTATACTTAAAAATGCCAACAATGATAATTATTTAAAAGAAAATGTTTGAGTGAGAGCATGTATAATGCTGCAAAAGCAGCTGCAATTTTACAAATTTATTTACAAATCAGATGACATTATTTGCCAGAAGTAATTCCGGCATGTTTATAATTATTTATTAATTAACAAAAACCCATGATAATTTTTTAGAAAATATTGAACAAACTTTTAGGTTTTTTAATCCTCTAATCCAATCAGATAAGGTATAAAATTCCCAGTATCTCCAACCCGGTTATACATAAAAAATATGCCAACTTTTTATACTATTATGTTTTCTCTTAACAGTTCTCTGAATTCCTTTTTAATATTTACTTGATACAACAAAGTTAAAACGATCCTTATAAACATTTTAACAATAATACTATTCGAATGTCAAAATACTAACACTATAAAAAATAATTGTAAAAACTAAATTATTGATTTAAACTAAACTTCATCAAGTAAAATATTCAGTTGTAATATTAAATTTTAAAATAATCCTATATTACATCAAATTGTCAGACTTACTTATCCAGAAATAATTTTCTTAGTCAAATTTATTTTTATTCTAACAACATTTGTTCTTGAATTGCCTCCATCTGGACGTTTTCTCCTCAATCTCCCCCAACTGAACCATATCCCTGTCCAAAGAGTCATTCAAAATCCTCTCCATTAGTTTTTCATTTTTCAAAATTTGACGAATCACATGCTTGAAAGGAGCTTCCAAATTATCTTCGTCCGACTTCAAGGCAGAAGTTGAGTAAAAATCAACTCCCAAAAACTACAAAGCCATAACTTTCTCATGTTTAGTTACTGGACGGCAGAAACTCCCCTTCCGTTCACATGAGCAGCTAGTCAAATCATTTTTGCATTCCAAAAGGATTGAAACGTAATTCTCGATTTCGCCGACATAACGGCTCACTAACTCCTTCCAAATTCGATTGACATTCACCAACGATTGGAAATGGTTTGAATCATAGCAAAATATGACTCCGTGACACCCTCGTAAGCACTGTGGAATTACAGTATTAAACCTTTCTGTTCCAGCCGGTTCCCACTTAAAAATAAAAATTATAAGTTTCTATTCAACTACTCATCGAGATAAATCTTTTTAATTATTTGAAAAATTAAATCAAATGAACTTACAATTGTTAGGTTTACTTTCTCAAAGTCGATTTCAATGTTCCGCTTTACAATTATTTAATTAAAGCCATAATTAGTGAACATTTTATGTTTAATAATTTATATAATAATACTTACCTTATAAATGTCAAACGAAACAGTAGACACGGTCTCCATCTTTACTACACCAGTCTACAAATTGAAGAAAAACGACATGATACGAGGAGTTTTCGGCGGAAATGTGAACAATTTTAAAAGGCTAGAACTCTGCATTGAGAATATAACTGAACATATATTTCATATTTCTAGAAAGCCCAAGATGTGACCATGTTTTGGTAAAATTTTTATTCTTCCAGCTTTTTAAATTCATGAGATATGTCCTCGAACAATATACTTGAAATCTCAAAAACAAAAAAACACATAAAATTGACCGGCAAGAATTGCTTCCTCATCATGCCACTTTAAGGAGAATTCAGCTATAGTTATATGTGATACACCAAACTAAAGCTAAAATAAAGCGCAATTAAACACGTGTAAATAATTGGCCCATTAATGTCTGTATAACGTCACGGGTGGAGGAAACCATTAACGCGGGTGCACTTATGTTGGTTTGAAGGGCTACGGTTCCGGCATTTTACAAGGTAGTCTCGGCGTTTCTGCTTGTACGCAACGGCAGTCTACCTGACATTGTCATGAGACAAAATGATAAACCTTACATTGCAACTTGAGACACAATGAGCACAAGAAACATATAAAGTTTTTATTTCTGAAATTTTCGACAAATCGGCACACCCCCTTTTCCCCTTCCCACTGGTTAGATAGACGGTTGAGGTACGTTCAAATCTTGCCCATTTGTAGAAAATAATGTTCTCGGCATAAACTATTGGTATTAGGTTTATTGCTTCTCACTATAAAGTATGTGCGGAACATGATTTACAACGACACAATCTATCGCCGATTCAATTTTTGCGAAAGGATACTTTATTTTAAACAGGGCAGTATTCCTACAGCATAGGCTATTTTAGGTTCTAAACTTCCATTTATCATAGCATAAATATATACTCTATCAATGCAAATAAAAACTATTTCAGTTCATATGCGGATCTTAGAATTATAGCTAAAAGAAATTGTTCACATTTCCGCCAAAACCTCAACGTATAATAATAACTAGATTAACATGTGCTAAATATTTCCAGCTTAAATCGAAGGTTTTTAAATTAAAACAATGTTTTAAATACCGTAAAACGTTTAACTAGACATGTTTTTCCCACGCCGCAATCTCCAAGAACAGCAATTTTCATTTTTAATTCCCTAAAAAGTATTTTATATGGAACAATAAATATTTAGAGAAAATATACTTAAAGTGTAACAGAATAATAGCATGATGCTTACCTGCTTGAAGGATCGTATCCATAAAGTGGAACCAGATTCTCTGGAACAAGGGGCACCTGGTCAACCGGACATCTTCAAAATGTGAAATGAGTATAACTTTAATTAATTGTGATATTAGATTGACTTTTTTTTGTAGATTTTATATGCATTTATTTTTGTTAGTACCTTGCACCAATATTTTCTCTAATCCATTTCTGAATATGGGCTTCATGAAAAGTGTGACCACATTGAGTAAGTACAAAACGATCCCTTGGCAAATCTGTAACAGAAATATCCACAAATTTATCACTTATTTATTACGTTATAAAAGCCAAAAAGTGAAAACAAACATCTGTATATTATGTGTTAATAATCACACACCAGACTGAAACGAATGGCAGATTTTACACTCAAGAAGTACTCTGCTTGTCCTTGTCACCGACATATTATTTTAGACTATTATTACTTTTCTATTGAACGAAAGGCACATGTACACTAACTGAATAGTAATTTTTTTTGGGCAAAGAAAAATAATAGTTTTATATACGAATAAATAAGCTACTATGAGTAACTAACAAATAAAAGTAGCACGTGCTAATAAAACCTGACAAACTGATGTTTTTTTGTAGAACTAGTATAGTAAAATTAAATTAACACAAACCATGCATATTTATTCGTAAACGTTGACCATCTTGCCAGTCAGTTGGTTGACTAAAAGCTCAAATCTACAAGTCTCGATGTCTTGTGATTGTGATAAACACAAACGTAAGAAGCAATAACAAAAATATAAAAGTAATCTACTACACATGAGACAAACAAGTAGTTGAAACATTTTTGCAGCACGGGTTAGCAGTGTTTCAGCACCCTGGAGAAAATAAAATAAACACGTCAGGCGCCCATTAAAATGAAACTTAACAACGCCTGCACTCAAAAAATGAAAAAGAATAATTGTAGCAAATAGTAGAATACAAACAAAATGTTGCAGTACCCAGTAAAATTAAAATTACCGACCAATAATGCAATAGAATAAAACTAATAGTTCTAACACCCAGTAAAATTGACAGATATAGTTTCAGCGCCAAGTAAACATGAAAAGAAACAATTCCAGCAAATAAACCAACGTCATATGAGTAACAACATCAATGCAAGTAAATTTATTACTAGTTAGATCAATATACACATCTAGACTATGCACATCTATGTATTTAACACGAAGGCCATATGCTAGAACACTAACGTTACGTGTTAAATGGCTGTATGCCAGAGTTACGTGCTGAAAGATAGTATGCTTGAGTTACGTGCTGAAAGACTGTATGCTGGAGTTACGTGCTGAAAGACTGTATGCTGGAGTTACGTGCTGAAAGACTGTATGCTTGTGTTACATGCTGAAAGACTGTATGCTGGAGTTACGGCATAAAATGCTGTATGCTGGAGTTACGAGATAAAATGCTGTATGCTGGAGTTACGGCATAAAATGCTGTATGCTGGAGTTACGGCATAAAATGCTGTATGCTGGAGTTACGGCATAAAATGCTGTATGCTGTAGTTACGAGATAAAATGCTAAATGCTGGAGCAACTTGCTGAAAGGCTATGCTGCCGTTACGAGATAAAATGCTGTATGCTGGAGTTATGTGCAGAAAGGCCTTATGGGGGTGTTACTTTCGATTAAGCTATATCCTGGAACTTTATAATATTGTCAATGATGATGGTCGCTATACATAATTGTTTCATTTTGTTATATAAGCTACGTGCCGCTGTTTTGTTTTATTTTGATTTTATAACCTTAAGCAGTGCACAGGGATGTGGAAAACATGAGTACTATGATTATAAGAAAATACGTGTCGTCATATAGATATCAATTTGATTGCATTTTTCTAGACATAAAAAACGCGCAGAAATAATATCAAGTAAAAATGGACAAACCAAATTTCACTGAAACATTAAAACTTCAAAGAAAAGTGACATTATGTTGCTTTTCTATTTTCCGTACTTCCCTGCTCAATTTTTGCTCCAGTTTCCATTGCATATAAAGTGTTGAGTTGAGATGCATTTATTACTTCAATTTGATGAGCATACATATAACTTGAAGAATATAGAAGAAGAAGATAAAAAATAAAAACCGAAACTTCTCATTTATACAACATTTGCATTCGTTTCGTCAGACTTTCAAGCTGTAAGCACTGGACTCATCAAAATAGTATTTATTTGTTATATTCACAGCATGCTGTGTTGAGTCTTTGAAAAAAATCAATTACGTCATGTCTCTACACTTTTTGCTCATATTCACATCTCTTTTCACTATTAGTTTTCTTTCATATTATTGTCCTGTCTCGGCTCACTTTTTCTCTGTTAAATGTCCAAAAATATTTCTGATGCGTCATCAAATGATGTAATACTATATATAAACTGCAATGACCAATGATTTTAATAAAATTTCATTCCATTCCTAATAAAACGTCATTTTAAATCCCTAAAAACGCTTCCTAAAAATTGTTTGATGAGAAAACGAAGCCTTCATATTTTATAAGCTTAAAAGCAGTAATTGTCGGTAAATACTTTTTTTTCATGATAATTAATAAAAAGTTTTTGAAAAAGAAATAAAAGTGCAAATCTAGAGTCTGGAATTTTATACTGCAACACAAGAAAATAAAAAACAAAATTTAAATTTACTTGTCTCAAAATATGACAAAAAACAGTTTCAAATTTATAATATGCATAATATGCACTTCAATTTACATCCATTGTAGTAAATATCTAAGCATTCACACGAACAAAGTTTATTGCATTAATTTAAATATTATCTGCAGTCTGGGTATACTTGCAAAATTATATAAAAATGAAGGAAGTACTCATATTAATGATTCACTTTTCTTAATCAGGTACATACTTATGCATATAATACTATGCCCATGTTTTCTAAAGTTTTAGGCTGTAATTATGAGGAATTGTTGCACGTGTAGAGCATTCTGCCGCTTATGTCTACAAACTAATCAATATTACAGACAAGTGCTTATCTTTTTTCTTTCTAACTGCTTCAAGAAAAAACGTTTAAAAGATATTACTGTTGCATGCAAAATTACCCTTCAACCCACTTTGCTTTATCATTTGTCGGCACGCGTGCTCGTGGCTGAAAATAAAAATTGTAAAGTAAAATTAATAACGTGCCAACAGCTAGTCATTATCGCCTACACTTTTATTTTATAACAGTCACTTATAGTTTTTATATGTTCAGTTGTCAACTATTTTCTTTAAAAAACAATTCATTTACGAAATGAGCAAAAGCAAATAAAACATTTCTTCAAAAAATATGCAAATTTTCTAAGCTAAATGAAAATCCCAGTCTCTTTTGGACCTAACATCACATCCGAAATAATCAACGGCACCATTACTAACTCCAAATCAAATTTTGACAATTATCCTCCAGGCTCCATATCAGTAACCAGAAATAAATTTGGCAGTACAAAACAATTTCTTAAGGCACTAAAACCTATCAATTTCCTAGGAAGATGTCTTGGAATCATATCAAGAGGAGATGTACTGGATAAAAGCCAAAGCAAAAAGTATTGTAATTAGAAACATCAGATAATTATTTAAATTGTAAAACATTACTCATTTTACATTTTTACTTCGTTTTTCAGAAAATTCAATATTTCAGCAATTTTGTCGTCATGTCTCTCCCTCTTTCTTTTGGTCAACGCTATTCTGATGCTTCGTCTAAACATTCGACAATTTCAAAAGGACAAAACAACAATTGTACGGACTGAGGGCTTTTGTCATTCCGGATATGCCATCATCATGTTTCTTATGTAAGTATAATTTGTATATAACTACATAAAATAAATAACTGTAAATATTTAAAATATTTCAGCTACCTGTACCAGCTATTCTATACCATTCGCTTTCGTAATATTGTTCAAAATTTCATCACATCAAATGAATGGTCTCACCTTAGTACCCACAAAGGACCCGAAACAAAATGGTTCTCAACTTACCCCCTAACATGTGCCATAATTCTTATGATCTCAATGCTATTCGGAATCACTGAAAATATTCTCTACGACGTTCAACGTCTGTCCCGATCATCTGAAACTCCTTGGCTCTTCTGGAACATTTCAAATCTCCAGAAATACTACACCCAAACATTTCTCCACTGGCATGATGCACTCCCATCTTCAATATCTGCAATAACCATAATATTTGCAATAATTATCAAATTGTGTACATATGGCTGGGTATTCATGGATACAATTCCCATAGTTCTTTGTAGAGCTCTCCATGAAAAACTAAAAATCTTGGATAAAAGTCTTGCTGTGGACCTTTCAGGACAAAATGGAACTCCAGAGATCAAAATCGGATATCCTGATGAGCTTTTCATAACAGGCAATAGCAGGGTTCTAAAACCGAAACTACGTCCACATTCTAAAAATTTGGATGACTATCAGGAAGAATATTTGGCAATAACTGATTTGGTGGATAAAGTACAGGAGTACGTATCTCCAATAATTCTTGGAAACTATATTTGCAACATTTATATAATTGTTGTGATGCTGTTTCACTGGATTGGGCCGGGACCATTTTCAAACAATGTGTTCACAAATCAGCAAAACGTTTACTACTGTTTTGCATTCTTTCAGTTCTGCTACAGGATTGTGGCCGTAACGTATTTCGCTGCTGAGGTACATCAAATAAGTATGTCAATTAAAGGGAGACTTCAGACTTGTCCTAATGATCAATATTCTGTTCCCGTAAGAAATTTAAAAACCGATTAAATAAAAATGATGGTGATATAACCTATTAGTTGTTTGGTTTGAAAATGTTTTGATGCAGGTCCAAAGATTGGAACGAATTCTGCAATGCAATCCTACAGGAATTTCACTGTTTGGAACAGTCATGATTACAAGACGTTTCTTTGCTGCAATTATTGGATTTATTTTTACTTCTGAAATAATTTTATTGCAAACATATATTGGCTATGCGCCCATCCAAGGTTGAAAATTCAAGGTTATAAATGTGATTCTAGACATACATACAAATAGATAATTCATCTATGGTTCAGATTCCTAAGTTGATTTTTCGAAAAAAATAAATCGGTAAATACCGAGGTAGATAAGTGCCAGATATAATGTGAAAACCCGGCTTCGCCGGGGAGTTGAA